>JAOUZG010030082.1:568300-578678 GCA_026289955.1 Argiope argentata
TTTACATAGTCATTATACGAATAAGATGATATAAATATATTATTTTGCTTTATATCTTATTTAATTTATGGTAAATAATATCAAGAGTTAAACTTGTTAACTAATCAAAAATAAATTATAAATAAAAATATGAAGAAGCATACACAAAATCATACTATTTATTGATTAAAGAAAAGTCATATCAAAAAATCAATTCAGAAAAATATACAAAATTAAATTTAAATGAACTGTAAATGGAATCAAGAACTGTCACTTGTGTAATTCGCGTAACTGGATTAAATAAAACAATATATAATTTTTTACTATAAACAATGAATGGAACAAAACTTTCTACAAACGGAATTAAAATTTTGAACAAATTAAGGTCTTGGCATTTTATTTGCATTCAACTCAAAATAACGTACAATTTTCTCAAACATATAATTTTTGAAATTCAAGTTTTTAAATACTATGTTTCAACATTCACGCAAGATTCGAATTTTGCACCATTTATAAGGTAAAATCTTAACAACAAACAAAAAAGATTATATCACGATAGCTAATAGTACAAAGTTATTAAATATGTCGATCCACACTAATAAACAGGGTTTTTTTTTCTCGTAAAAAAGTTTAAAAAATAATGAATGCTTAAATGACAAAATTCCCAATTTTCCTAGAAACTAAGGTACAGCTATATGAACAGCATAATTACTGCAATAATATCTTCCTGTAAGTTCAAATTCCCATTTTGTTGTTCAAAATTGAACGCCTAGATCACGCGGTTTAACACAATGTGAATTTTCTCTAAATGTTTTTCTTTGTAATCTTAACTTTATTCCAATAAGCCTAATTTCATGGGAGAAAACTAGTTCAGTGTTTCCTAATATGAAAATTTCTTAGTTTGGAAATTTCATTTGATCATGATTTTTTATGAAATATGAAACACGATTATCGTATTGAAGCTGATTGAGATTTTTTTTTGCCATTTTCATATTTAAAGAGGGGGAATTCTTATTGCTATCACTGAAAATTCTATGCTTTAAATTATCCCACACAAATATAATGTTTTACTTAAAAATCGAGAGATAATTATGTTAATTATTCAAATACTTCAATAACATATCAATCAAAAAGAAAATAGACTAATGCAATAATATATATTATTGAATATTATCTTTCTCTATTTGCAAGATTTTTTAATTACAATTTACAATATTTTCTAATATTTCTATAAACAAAGGATAATTTGTTAAAATGAACACCGTATAAACATTGAATTCTTAACAATACAAATTAAAACTTATAAGCAACAGCGAACTTGACATGAATTTAAAACAGAATTATGAACAATCTGTATTTAATCGACTAAAAGAACAATGAAAATTAACTTAAAATGTTTCTCAGAATGATTGTTCTATTATACCTATCTTCTTTATTTCTTAGTTATTAGATAAGAAGGCAGTTAAATGGAAAACTTGAATAATCCGATTATTTTGCAATTCACTTCAGCTCAAACTGTGGCAGTAATTTTCTTATTAAGTCCAGAAATAACTAAGAACTCATTAAAGAAGTTATTATTTTTCAGCATTTTTTTATCTCTTATACTTAATTGCATTTTCTAATAACTATCCTTAGCTGTAGCGTCATAATTCTGC
The DNA here is from genome assembly GCA_026289955.1 of Argiope argentata. Lineage (NCBI taxonomy): Eukaryota > Metazoa > Arthropoda > Arachnida > Araneae > Araneidae > Argiope > Argiope argentata. Next base: position 569,935 of record JAOUZG010030082.1, read on the forward strand.
CTTAAAAAGAAAAAATATATATAAAAAAATAACTTCTCTGGTCAAATTTCAGTTTGGTTATTATAATTTTGTAAAGAAGTTTCTTTAATCTGAAAATAATTAAAACTAACAAAGAGTTGCTTTTTTTCTTATAAGAATGTGATATTATTAGTTTTTTTCATTTCTGTGAGATAAAGAGCTGTACTAGTCACTTGAGATTTTAAAAAATCGGAGTTCTCATCAATTATTAAGTTTTTGAAAGATGGTATAAATATATAATTAAAATGAAAAAATGTTATTATTATTTACAACTGAAACAATACTTTTTTTATTAATGTTTGAACTTAGTTTTCATATGATTTCTTAATTTGGAAGCCATAAACATTAAAAAATGCATTATATTTATAGTAGTGTTGTTTCTTTTGGTTTCACTTAAAATCAGAAATATTTGGAAAAAAAATCACAGTTATAAGCATACATTAAGTTTTCTTATTAAGTCCAGAAATAAATAAGAGCTAATTTAAAAAGTTATTATTTTTCAGAATTTTTTTAACTCTGATACTTAATTCCATTTTATTATTACTATTCATAGATGTATCCTCATAATTCTGTGTTAAAAATTATAAAATAAAGCTTCTCCTCTCAAACTTCAGTTTGATTATTATAATTTTGTAAGGAAGTTGCTTTAATTAATAACATTAAAAATTTAATTATAAACATTAAAAAATGCATTATTTTTTTGGTAATGCTGTTTTTATCAATTTCTCTTCTTTTGCATTCACTCAAAATTAGAAATATTTGGAAATAAAAAATATCATAAGCATAAGCATACATTAGCGATAAGAATAAACAGAAAAATTAGAAATATCAGAAATATTTTTATTACTTTTATTTTAATACATAATACAAATCAGTATGTTTTAAAATATTTTGTTTGATAATTCAAATAAAAAAAAACCGAAAATCCAGGTTTTAAATACTGTCCTTCGTAAAATCTAATATTTTCAAATCAGTTAAGGTTTTATGTTTTAACAAAATATTTAAGAATAGATTCATAGCAATCTGGTTAGTTTATTACGAGACTATAGATTAATTTAGATTGATAGAAAGATTCTGGTTAAAAAAATATTAGCCCTAAAAAAAGAATACACCAACTAAAAATGATAGTTTTAAAGTTAATAATTTCACTAAATATTAATTTATTAATCAATAATTTTAATAAATAAAAATCAAAACTTTTAATAAATAAAATAATGACTTTAATTCAAAAAATATTTTTAAATATAAACTGCAATAATTTAATTGATAACTTTAATTAAAATATGTACATTTCACATTGTTACAATCTGAAACTCATATTCAAATTTCACAGATCTTTTTAAGTAAAAGTATGCTCTTGTATTAATTGAATCATTTTTTACACCAGTAAATACAGTGACGATTTAAAGGAATCAGTAATTTTTCATGTAGGTAAGAATGTCCTTTTTTCATTCCTTGCAAATTCTACTTATCAATGTTATTTGTTTTTAATATTTAATTTGAATTTCTATTTAGTATACAGTATTATCATGTTAAGTCATTAAACATTTAAAAGCCCAAAGGAAACAAACCGGATTACTAACACATTTGCAGTAATCAGAATGCTTCCCAGCAGCTAGGAAATTTTAATGTAACAAGCATATATATATTTTTTTGAAATATACATTATTTTTTTTAATTTCAGTTTGACATCATTTTTGAAAACAGTCACTCTCAAGAGAGGGACATCAGTATCTGGAGGAATTATCTAATGTGTAATATACTCCATTTTTCTTTTATTTGTGAATTTAGTAAATGTTAAGTTGACATCTCATGCACTCCTTTTTGTCTCCAAACCTGTTTATATATCCATTCTATACAGATGTTATTATAATAAGACAAAAGGGATGTAAAATTTGTTAAAAATTTTTCTATTTATGATATTACAATAAAAGAGTTGAATGACCTTGCAAAGGCATCTGGAGAATAAATGCACTGCAGATGTCATAACAACAATATGGCAGAGATCTAAGGGCCATTAATAGACGCGTGCAATTACTCCCATAGGATGCATTGCTTTTTATTGAAATATTTATAAATTTACTCCAAAAAGAAGAGAACGAGCTTACTTAAACAGCTGCCTGCAATCAAAGAATATTAAGGAAAAAAGCACTCAAAATGCACTATAAGTTATTTACAAAGTTGTAGGTTTTGAATTCCTTGCCTATATTCATAGTACTAATCAATGTTTTGATCTTGTTTTATGTATTACGCTCATTATTAAAATCAAAACATTAGTATACTTAATTGCGAAAGTACGTTGTATTACGAATAGTTACTAATTTCATAAAACTGCTGTTTCCCAAGGGGTTGAATATCGAACAAAATGTCGACCCCCCCGATCAATCTTAAAATATTTTTCGATATTCAATCCCCTGGGTGGTCACCTCGAAATGAGGAGGAAAACTTTCAGACGTGGTGGTTGATTTTCGCCACCTTGGAGGATAAAATAAAAAGGGGGGTGACTCCTCCCATTGATGGCGGGACTAACTTCCTTTGGGTAGGATTATACCGTAGTCGGTTATGGCCCTTAAAACAAACACAATTCCCTCCAGTGGTTGCTGTAGTGTCGTTCCTTTCATTTATTTTTTATCCGTGTGCCTTCGAGGCGAGTGTTATGATTTGTTCGATATTCAAAATAGCGTTCTCTGTTGTATTAAGAGAAATAAATTATATTTAATGAGTTCTACATAAAGTAAAAAATAAAATTAATAAGACAAAAAACAATTATTATTAAAAATGCTTCTATTAAGGATTTATGTAAGTATATTTGAGAACAATAGTGTTAATTGTTGAATCATCAAGTTAAATTATAAAAGAAGATAAACAGACAATACTATTTATAACATCTTAAGTAGTATTTACCAAAAAAGTATAGAATTAAGCATAAATCTTCACAAACGTATATGAAAACGTTTTAGAAATGTTACACAAAAGACTATGTGACTTTAATAATGCGTTCTTTGTATGTAATTTTAGTAACATTATTATTTTAAATTAAATCTTTATTGAAGCATAATAGTCAGAATATAGAAATTAATATAACACACAATTTGCATTCAAAATTTACTAGTTAATTAGAAAGTAAGACAATATTTATCAGATAAAAATGCTGAATAGTTACTTATTAGTTAATTGGAAAGACATAAACTTTAATAACTTATTTTGCTAATTAATAATTATTTCTTTTTTTTTTCAGAAATTGTTCTTAAATCTAAAGAAGAATGCTTTAATTCTTTTTTGACTAAAATATATATATTGTTGCAATTATAAATTGTATCATTTGATTAATTTCAAGTATTTAAGTATTCAAGTATTTGTTTAATTCAAGAAAAAATTGACCTTTGAATTGGAATATTTTTTCTTGTTTCAAATATAAAGCAGCATACTTTAAAAAAAGAAAGAAAGAAACTTTAAATTTTTTGCTCAATTGTTTAATAACTGAGTACTTGGTTATTCTTAAAAAATATTAAAAAGCCTTTGATTGTTTGTTTTCATCTATTCAGTATTCATATTATTTTATGAATGAATTTAAATTGCTATTATATATAATTTCAATATATAATTATTAACTGATTTTAATTTTAATTTAAAAATGAATTTAATTACATTTTATAATCTATTATTCTTGATAGTTATTAATTAGATGTTAGATCATTTAGGCTTTAACCTTTTCTCTATCGAGTACAGCCTAACCAACCTGGTAAATTTCATTCTCGAGGACATATTTCTGTTTCTATTAAGAGATGCAGGATGTAACTCATTTTACATCCTGCATTCCTAGTTTGGTATAGAAAATAATCTTCCACCATAGAATTTATAAAGGTTGGCTGGGCCTGAATAGTAGAGAAAATATTAAGACAAAATTATTTTTTATTATAAAAAGAACAAAATAATAACATAGATCAAATGAATTCATACATAGTCACATAAATGTAAATGTAGTCATGAAAGACATCAGATGAAATTATATCATAATTCAATGATCAAAATCGTCTCTGTATTGGATATTAAATGCATGAGACAATTAAAAATACAATTTCAAAAAATTATGGTGCTCATTTTCTAATACGCTATAATAAAAACTATCTTCAAGTAGGACATTAAGAAATTCAAAAAAAATATTGCTAAAACCCAAAATAATCTCTTCATTCTAAAGAATATTACCCATTGTTATGAATTTGAAACATTGCTTGTTTTGATATTATATGCGTAAATTTAATAGAGATACTGAGTCAAAATATTTTACTGCATATTCTCTAATACATAATTGATAAAAATTATCTACATCGTCTTGTGCTTTCAAGACATTAAAAAATTCTAAAAAAGACTTCTAATACTAAGAATGATTTCTTCATCTAAAGAATATGTGGCGCTAGCTTCATAAGCCTGATAACATCTACGATACTGAAGTCGACTTTTGTATTATCGTCATGTTACTCGGCAACAGGTCCTAGCATCGCAGGTTCGTATCGCGACCTTCAATCGCTACAATGGTGACCCGAACATAATTTGAAGAGGCAACCTGAGACGTTAGGGCCTGTAGCCGAGTAGCATGACCATTACAAAAAAGTCGACTTCAGTATCGTAGATGTTATCTCGTTTATGAAGCTGTATACATTGTTACACAATGTTATGAATTTTAAATATCGCATCTTTGCGGAATTGTATGGGAGAAACTTTAAGAGAATTATACATGTATGTCGTTCCAGCAGATACTGGACGATCACTAGATCACCTTTAACTTTATCTCCCGGGATAATCTAGAATTTTGATGATATATCGATTAGATGAGAAAATGCGATATATTTCTTGAAGTTTCTTTGCTCTGTCACAGAAATAATAAAATGTCTAGAATCAGAACCGATGTCAGTAATTACAAGTCTGTAGTAGAATTGAGCTCAAGCGAGTATTCAAGCAAGTTCTCTCTTTAGAGAGTTGATCTCTTGCAAGTTCTCTGAGCGTATTGTGATGTTGAGAGTAAGGAATAACAATTGGCAGCTTGCGTACCACTGTTTATTGTAAATACTGTTTTAGTACGTTTTGTCTTTAGAGATGAATTTTTCGCATAAATATTTTATATATTTATGTTGTTGTCGAAGAGAGCGTTAACCTTATGTAGAAAAAAATTATGAAAAATCTTAAATAAGGTTCCATACATTTCTGTAAATCTTCTAGTTATTGTTATAGTGAAAGGTTATTTATTTTGATCTGATTAAATATTTGTAGATTACAGAATTTCCTAATTTTTTATACTCAGATTTCCTTATTTATTCAGATCTGTATTTTTAATAAGGAACCTATTTCCCCAAAATTAATTTTTTAGCTTTTCCAGAAGCAAAGGATTTTTACCTTATTCAGCCAATAAAAACTAAAAAGTCCGTAAAAGAATTTTTTCATTTGTTTGCAATAATTCTTATCTTTATTTTAAAGCACTGGTTTCCTTATCTATTCTTTATGCAACTCCAGATCCTAGTTCCACTGGAAATATGTATATGTTCAAATAAAAAAAAATCCATTTTCAACTTTTATATTAGATAAACTATAAAAATAACCAAGTTAAATTCACATAAGGTCTAGTTAGAAATATTTACTAGTGTGTGTATATATTTTAATTCGAAAATATATGTTTCAGTAAAAAATTTTGTATCAAGTTGCTTTTTATAATTCAAACTCCTTTACACGTTCACATAATCCAATTCCATTTATTTCCCAATACAAAATTACTATTTATTTTTGAAATTGACAGATATAAAAATTACTATTAAAGAAGAAATGGATATATTTTTTATACATTTGATTAAAAAATTATACTTTTGATAAGCTTTACAGGTTCAAATATATCCTAAAATATCATATTTATATTTATTGTTATTGTTGATCATTATTTTCTATTCCAAACTTGCAAACTATTTCAAATATTATATTTCTCTTTTACCAGAAATTTGATAATAATAATATTAATAATAATAAATAATTCAAATAATCATCTGATAGAATAATTAAGACATTGAAAAATCGAAATTATACTTGGGTATAAAATACTCAATTTTCTTACACCGCTGACCCTATCAGAATGCATAGTCATTCATCAATTACTGATTATATGTTCTTTGTGTTCTAAATAGTGCGAAGAAATGGGTTAAGTGTCTCCAATATTTGAATAAAAAAAGGGCTAATTTGAAATATATATATTTATATGATTTCAAAGTAAAACAATGAAATTTGGTTTAATACTTTATATTCTTTTTATAAAACAATCAAATGTAAAGCACATTTCAACTAAATATTCTTTGAAATAGATTTAACTATTTTAGAAAATTGGCTTGAGAAGAAATCGAAGTGAGAATCCGCTAACAACTCAACGGCTTTTACAGTCATGGAATTAGAATAAGAATCATCTTCTTAAAAAACTAAATATTATTTGAAATAGATTTAACTATTTTAGAAAATTGACTTGAGAAGAAATCGAAGTAAGAATCCGCTAACAACTCAACGGATTCCACAGTCACAGAACCACAATAGGAATCATCTTCTTAATAAACTAAATATTATTTGAAATAGATTTAACTATTTTAGAAAATTGACTTGAGAAGAAATCGAAGTAAGAATCCGCTAACAACTCAACGGCTTCCACAGTCATGGAACCACAATAGGAATCATCTTCTTTCGTACAAGAGTTGATAAATTAAAAAAAAAACCTTTTACTATTTCTTTGATTTGAAGTGCACCATATGGGATCGGAAATGACATTGGGCCCCGAGAAGGCTTCAAAGAACGGTCCTAAAAACAATCGTAGAACTGCTTCCTTGGGTACAATACCGGAGACGACCGATAATGGAAGTTTGCTCTTCGTCTGGCAAACGATTATTTGGGCTTCAAGATAAAAAGAAGCTAAATTCTACACTTGGCCAGATTCTGCAGTAATTCTGGCTTTTGTGTTCTGAATGGAATTTTCCCGGGGTTTTAAATGGCTTTGGTTAGGATGGGTTTTGAAAATAAACAAATAAAAACATATATGGTTGAGTTCTTGGTATTGAAGCTGAATTACTTTTGGCTTTCTTATCTTTGATTGTATTCCACAATAAACAGAGTTTCCAATGCAGAAATTCTCACTGTAAAGATCCGTAAAATTCTCAATTGATTAGAAACCGTAATTGAAAAGGAATCCTGTTTAGTTTATCACGTTTTGTTTTATTCCTTGAGGTCTTCCTTTCTTAACCAGAAATAGTATTCTCCCCAGAAGTACTTTCGTTCTCCACAGGAAAAATTTGCTTTAAAAATCAATAATCTTGGAAGGACGAGATGTCTTTGAATTAAATAATTTTTATCTTCACAATCACAAAATATATTTAAATAATTGATGAAAATTTTAGTTTATCGGAAAATAATGAAAACAACAAATTTATTTTAAAATGTTCAAGGTCGCATTATAGTAAGATTTTTCAAATACTTATGTAGATAAAATGTTATATTAAATTTTTCATCGAACAAATTGTTCCAGAATTTTTAATTTACTGTTTATTTTATGTGCTATATATTACACTGATAACTATTTTCATAAGGTTTATTGGGAAGGAAAACAGCTTGGAGCTATCAGCATCATTTCAATGCTATATTAATAGAGTTTCCGCCATTAAATGTGGCACTTCGATTTTCAGTCATTCCGAACAAATAATAGTAACGAATCCTTTACATGGTAGAAATAAAAATATCCAATTAATTTATATTTTGCTGTTAAAAGAAGTCTAGTTATTTGTTGCCAATTAAAAAAAAGATAAAAAATATTTGAATCATTTTAATGTATTTTTGAAACCTATATTTTCATTATTATGTTGTTCTTAACAAAACATATTTAGATAAATAGATAATATATTTTTGATTTCAAAAATATATCTGAAAGTTTTTCAACCAATTAGATAAGCTTAGACATGCTAAGCTATTTAATTTCTCATAATTAAATTTTCTTTTTATAATTTTTTTTGATAAACGATAACGTTTACAATTGGGTAAAACATTTTTTACTGAAAAAAAAACGCATAATTATTTTCAAGAAAAGTACGTATAAGTGTTAATTAAGTATAAGTAAGTGTTAAAAGTAAGCGCCATAAATAATTTCTTTGTAGAAATTCAAATTTTTACTAGAAGAAAAATTATTTATTTATAAATACATAATTTTTCTCTAACTATTATCGTAGATTGTAGCAGATGTAATAAATACCATATCAAAGAATTTTTTATGAAGTGAGCAATCCAGAGAGAGCAAGCTAATTAATAACTAACTATTTTTCATTCAAAGAAATAAATTATAATTATTTCAAAAAAACGAGCCAAATTCTGTGTAATGTATTGCACACATAATTTATCTTATTCAACTTATTTCTTTTTCTTACAAAGTTTCAAGAAAAACTGAAATCTCTTAATATTAGTCTCCTCATATCATCCAGGCAAAATAAAGGCAAAGAATTTTTCTGAATGTTTTGATTTAATGCGATTCAAATATTATATTCACCCCTATTGCTGCTTTACGAAGATTTCGTACGAGAATATTTTTGTATAACTTATTTATCTTTTCTCAGATTCCTCTTGTAAACATATCTTTTTTTTTACTTTTTGATGATCTCAAAATAAATGTTGTGCCGAATTTTCAATATACAGAATATCTTTACATTACTTTAAGTTAATAA
>JAOUZG010030082.1:651454-704069 GCA_026289955.1 Argiope argentata
ATATTTTATGGTTATATATTTTATATCGAATATATTATATGGTTATAAAATCGAATATATTTTATGCTTTTATATTTTTATCGAATATATTATATGTTTAGATATTCGAATATATTTTATGGTTATATATTCTATATTCTATATATATTATATGGTTATATATCCCATAATAAATATATATTATATGGTTATATATTCTATAATAAATATATTTTATATGGTTATATATTCGAATATATTTTATGGTTACATATTCTATATTAAATATTTATTATATTATTAAATATTTGAATATATCTTATGGTTATATATACTATATTGAATATATTTTTTGGTTATATATTCTATACGGAACATATTTTATGGTTATATTTTCTGTATCGAATTTATTTAAGGCTTATATATTCTGTATCAAAATATATAACCCGATATCCAAATCATACTACAATGCACTCAATGCTTTAAGAAGCAGGTCAGAAATTTATATTTTTCAATGGAATGGCGATACGTTAAGTATCACCCTAGAGTCATAATGTATTGGCCATTCCTTTCAGATAATTTACGAACACAGAACTTTAGCCTAGACTCTTAAAGAGCGCGGAAGGCGATTTCGAGGAGTTCTTTGGAGTTAATCACAATTTTCGGCTGCCAGAACTTTTTCTTTACGAGCGCGTGTCACGAAGGTGTTACTCGGAATAACTTCTAGACCTTAATTTACTTTTTCGTTTCTTTTTTTTTTCAGTTATCTCCTTCATTTTCTTCTGTGCTCAAATCATTTTCGCTCAAAGAAGCCTTAATATCTGTTCTTTTTTTTTCATTTATTCTAACTCTTTCATCATTTCTTTTGCTTGGATGTACATGGATTTTGGTCAGAATAAATCGAAGTAATTTTGTTTCTTTGTAGTTTAAGAAGAATAAAACAAAAGTCTTTTATTTTAAATTTTCGCAGTTTTATTCGCTAAATTTTTTTTTATCAAAAATACGTCGCAGGAATGTATTTGTATCTTTTACAAGAAAAACTTCATGTATAATAGACTAGCAGGCCGATATAATTGTGATGGTAGTGAACAAGAATTTTACTTTCTTCGTCCAAGGTACCTGTATTATAGTCAATTAATTAATTTCTAGCGTCCTGGGATAGGAATAGCGCTTCTTTCCCGTGATCTGGTCTTCCTGGGTTCGAATGTCAGCTCTAACATGGTTGTTCTTCTTTGCTTTATCTGTAAGGTGTGTGATTGTGTGATTTAGTGTGAATGCAACTAAAAATCCAAGTCATTTGTTCAAAATTTTAATTCCGTTGGTAGGAAGTTTTATTCCATTCAATGCTTATAGCAAAAAAAATATATTGTTTTATTTCATCGAGTTACGCAAATTACACAAGCATCAGTTCCAGATTCCACTAAATTCCTTGACAGCGTCCTGACATAGGAGAAGAGCGTCTTTTCTATGGACTGGGTGTCCCGGGGTTCGAGTCCCGTTTCGTGTATGGTTGTTCTTCCGTGTTCTATCTGTATGGTGTGTGATTGTGTCCCTGTAAAAAGGAGCTGTGCAAGTGAATGTGAAAAGTGAGTACCAAAAGTCGTACTCTTGACCCTTATTTACGCATCTACAAAGCAAGAGACGATCATTAGGCTTAAATCGTTGACTACCTATGTGAGGTTGTCCATGGCAAGTGCCATAAGAAACAAGAACAACAACAATTCATTGCTTAGATTTCCGGTCGTTCTGAGACACACCATGAAGTAAGACACTTTTCTAAATTATCCAAGACGATAAGGAATAACTAATTTGAGTCTTGAGAAAAATTAACAGATGAAATCTCTTCCAAAAAGAATAAAAATAAATACAAGAAATTTAATGCTCTATCTTATCACGATAATCCCCATTGAAGAATATTCTCGAATTTTGTTTCATTCAAATAATCTTAAGCTGGGTTTTCCTATCCTGCTTTTTTATTTATTCACCATTAAAAGTTTATTTACTCACCATCAACAGAAGGATAACCACTAATCTGTAAAAAATTCGCTCTAATCTGTCTATCCTTTAATCACCTAGCACATTGTTTTACTCTTCAGTGTTGTGAAATCATTTGATATAGATTAAATTATAAACATCTGGAAGTACCAGACTTTCACGCTGTTATGGTCACTCTATTATGAAAAAAATCATTTTGAAATGATTTTGAGATTAGAGTTTGTCATGATATTATATAAATTATAATAGACATGTTTTCTTCTTAACTAAAAGAAACATATATGTTAAAATTCATATCACCATATGGTATGTTAACTTTGAGTTTACTCCTTCTACCTTTCCCACTTAGGGGGGGGGGGTCTCATATATGGTGATAAGAAATCTAAACATTTAGGTTCTGGCTTCCTTGTTGAGTATAGAAATTGTCTACATACCCATGTTGTGGTGTACTTCTTTCTAAAGGGATTATTACATAAACTGCATCATAATGAGCTTATATTATTTTTGTCTTAGTATCAGCTTATGCTGTGGCGTTAGTTCGGTCTATGAGCTCATCAAGAATACATTATAATGGAAGGAGTAGCTTATCTTATTGTTACTCCCTTTACCTTTATTTCTTTTATTTTTTATTTAAAAAAAGACATTGTTTACGCTGTAAATCTCAGAATTTTATTTGAGAAACTGGAAAGGAGAAATTGTATACGTTTTTGGTACAAAATTTAGTCATACATTTAAATTAGATTTTTGTATTCATATTATAAAACAATTTGTGCTAAAAAATATTATTTAAGTTAAAGTATTTCTCTGTTAAAATACTGCATTGTTATTAAAATTTTATTCTGAAAAAAGTTCATTTTTTTTGGGTGTTTGTGTGTAATAATTTTAGATAAGAAGTTACCGATTGCTTTAAACAAATTTAATCTGTCATTTCTAAAATTGCTCTTGTATAAGCATTTGATATTTTTCTTGTTTTGGCGTTTGATATGTAACTGACTTGTCAAATAAGAGGATTCTAAGTTAAGTCGTCTCATATTCAAAAGAAGAAGCAAAGTTATTGGTGAAAAATACTATATAACTATTTCTTTAATTTTTCTCTACACGCCTCAATTTTAAAAGATAATATACAAATTTTTTATCAAACATTAATCTAGAAAAATATGGTATATTTATATTTAAGATTTCTATATCACTCAAAAATGCTTCTTTAAGAGCCAATCACCAAGCCAAAAGAATATTGTATCATGTATCAAAGAAGAAAATGTATCATGGGTCAATCTTCTAAATTATAGCTAGAAATCAATTTTCATGCAACTTATATCACTTATGGTTTAAAATCTCATTTATTTAACAAAAGGACACTAACTGAAGTCCCGTTTAGTGTGTTTTAAATTCCTTTTCTTACAAATTTTAATGAAATTGAGTTTCAAACCTAGAGCCCTGTTTCTTGAAGATTAAATTCTATCACACAAATACCGGCTCTCTCAATGAAGTGAAACTTGCATGTAATGAATGCTAGTGATCACTGACTATAACAAGTTTTTGCAATTTGGATTGTAATTCAATCAAATATCTATTCGTAAACTAGTTAAACATTTCTGAATTTACAAGAACATTTCTTATGGGGCCTTTATCTTATATTTCAAATGCATGGCTAATAGTGAACTTGTTTTATGGATAAAACAAGATAATTTTTAATTGTTAAATAATTTCAATAAATTTGGCCAGCAATGAGATTTCTAATACAGAGGATTCACCATATTATCGGGAAAAACAGCGGTGTAGATGAGTTCGATAAGTTATTAACATTACAATTTAATTTCATTACGTATTATATGAAAAAAAAAACATTTTTAAGTAAAAAAACAACAACAATCGGAGTTAGTTTTAATTTATTACTTTAATTCAAAACTAAAAAACCAAGCAACTAAGTCATGTATTCTTTGTTTTAAATATTATCAAATAAAAAGAGGGAGTCCAAATGAAGTAAAATCCTCCTTATCTTGAAGGTATTTCTGGTCAATATATTTTTGTCCATTTTCAAGAATCTAAAAACGAAAGGAATTTTCTTCTGAAATGACAAATCATCAATCATAATTCATCTTAATTTGTCATTAAAATGTGTCAGATATCTCTTTCTTTCGACTAAAGGATAACATATATGCCACAATCTGCTTGTTTGTCGCTTAAAATGATACATTTGTGTTAAGATAAGGGCATTTTTGTTGATCTTAATCTTAAGATAACATATGATACTTGTCAGGCTTTTATCCCTTTCTGATTAATTGCTAAATATGGAGCTACACAAATTAAATCAAATATTAAACAGCATCCAGTAGCAGTAATGGAATTAAAATTTAAAATTAAACGTTACTTTTAAGAAAATGTGAGAAAATTTTATGGAACCTTCATTTAAATTTTCACTTTTAATCTTAATTGGGAGTAAAATTTAAACAAAAAAAGTTAAGGTTTGATTATTCACTAGAGTATTTATATTTCAAGAGTAAACATGAGACAAAACGTCGTTGAAAATTATTATTAAAGAAATGTTTTTAAAATGGAGATTTCTTGCTTACGACATTCAGAAAGCCCCATTTTGACAATCAACCAGACTTTGTGAGGGAATGATTTGGATCTTCTGTATAAAAATAAAAGAATTAAAATGAAATATTTCTGCAATTTTTCTCAGATTCTTGTCTTTTTAAATCAATATTTGTGTTTTCGAAGTATTAAAACTTGTATTAATCCCATTTTTAAACTTTCCGGTTTTGCTTATATGAATGAGTTACTGCTTCATTTATGTCTTATCATCATAAACGTTTATATTGTTCTATAATACGCATGTATTTAGGGGTACTTAAACTTTCATATAAAGTATGTATATTGAATTCATATTGTCTATAAATATAATTTTCTAATCTATTATGCGTTACATGATACCATTTCATTCCATATACACCCCGTTTATTTTATTCTCCATTAAGATTCATACTCTCTATTTTTCCTTTTTAATTAGCTAATTACGTTTTGAAATGACGTATTTGGGCACATTTAAACATTTTACAATCCGTATTATCTGTTTTATCTGCGTTTACTTTACAAAAGGAACATTGGGATATGACAAAATGTGTTGTTTATGGACTATAACACTTTTTTCCTCTTAAATTGTAGGTATTTATACAAGGGTGTTGAATTGAAAAGGTACGAAAAGACACTATAGGTATAAATTGAGATTTTTAAAAAATAAATGCAATAGACCTTAGCACAAAGATCCTATTGATTAACGAGTAGAAGAATTCTTTGTTCCTACAATTCCAGTGGCAAACGTGTCCTTCACAGTCACTTTGAGTTCGCCATCCGAATTGAATTGTTTTTCTTTCCAATGTTCAACACACGAAAAGTTCCGAGACTCAACACATGAAATTCGCTGGGTGATACGTCTGAGCCGCAGGGTAGATAGTCCAGCTGTTTCTACTTGAAATTGACTAGCTCAAGGTGTGGGAATCTATAGGTGTGTGGGCACACGCTATCATGGAGCAGAACCACATCCTCCATGAGTATTTCGGCATTTTGTTCTTGACGGACCTGCGTAGTCTTCGGAGTGTTTCACATTGCACACCAGAGTTAATGGTTCTGAAAATTCATCTTAAAGGAAAATACTTCAACTTGAACGACGAACTCAAGGGCGCTGCGTCTAGTTATCTAATAAAGATTTATTGGAACAAGAAATCCTTCGGCTCATTTATCAATGAGATTTTTGCACTCGGACTTATGGTGTATAATTGGAATAAAGTATTCATTTATACCCACATTGTCATTTCGTTTCTTCTTATTTGAACATACCTTGTATTTTAGCAGAATTAATGTATTTTCTATTTTTTATATTACGGTCTCATTATCCTATTCTATTGCTTATAAAAAGTAGTATATGAATAACATTCAATTATCGCACAATTATTAATTGTAGTTAATGTAGAAAATCAAATCTCAATATGACTGAAAAGACTTACTAATATTACATTTATAAGATTTACAGTATCTTTGTCTTCCCTTCGAAACCCATACAAACATTAAAAAAATTCATCCATACAGTTTTATCATGGCCGATGATAATTATATGTAGAATGGAAAATACCTTTAAAAATTAAACGTCTCAAATTAATCTAGTTAAGCAAAATAATTTTCATTATTAAAAAGTATGTGTAATGTGTATAGTTTAAAACACGTAACGCTTATAAATGGGATTTTAACGCCAACTGAAATATTCCACCTGAGGTATTTTTATTTATTCTATATTATTTTGATTCAAAAGTACATCAAAAGGAATACGAAAAATCATTTAACTAACAAATTTAATTTTAAATGCATCAAATATTAAGAAAATAAACTGAATCGTTTGAAAAAAATCGGCATGCCTAACATCATTAGCGTGGGGGGGAGGGGGACAGAATTCGTTACTTACTTGGCGATGGGGATATGAAGATTTTTGGCTGGAAAATTAGTTAGTTTCTAATTAATTAAACAAATTAAGGAATTAAAATTTCAAAATACTGCATTAACATCAAATACCATCCACTACAAGTTTTAAAAAAATTACTTGAACTTGAGTGGGTTGTTAAAAAGTATTTTATTAACGATTGAAAATTTGAACAATATGTATATCTATCTATCTATATACTAGCCGCCTTTGGCGACCAGTCAGTTCGCCAGTATTAATGCTCACTAAAATTTTCATATAATATTTTATGTAGTTGTGTCTCATAACAGGTTTTTCACCAAAATATTTTTAAACCAAACAAATTTTGATAGTCAAATTCATTTATAGTATTAATTAGTATAATTTTTTTCAGATGTTCTGTCCACTGTACTACTCGTCTTTCTCTTTCTATCCGAGCAATGATTGCCCCGGAATTGATATTTTACTTAAATGAGGGAGGGACAGGTCTAAAATTCTACGTTTTTATAGAACAATGAGATTCAAATTTTCATAAATGTAAACACCCTAAACAAATAAAGACACAAATGATTTTCAATAGATGCGATATTTTGAAAAACAGCTTGGAAAATGCCGCGCACAGAGGAAATAATGGTGACACACACACACCCTTCTTTTCTTTATTTTTCTATTCTTTTTTTCTTCACTACATTTTTTTCTACAAACCCTTTTTGCCCTCTGTTATTCTTTTTTTCTTTATTTATTACTTTATTATGACTTTATTTTGAGCAGGCATAGATTAAATATCCATACAGACTAATAATAAAAGAAACTATTTTCTTTCTTTTTTAAACATCCCGCTATCTATGAATGAAAACCAACTGACTTCGCGTATTTCTTTCTAAACAAATCATAATTTATTACTCCCTGCTATCTAACTCAGTTGGCGTGGGGGGAAGGAAATGAAGATTTTTGGCGGGAAAGTAAGAAAAGTGTCGTTTTAACTATTTTCCTCGCAGTTTTTTCATTTTTTCTCTTTATAAGAGCCATCCTCGTGTCTTAACGAAAATATTAAAATAAAATTTAGCCGAATCAGTCGAGCCGTTCTCTAATTTTGCGCTTAGCAACGCATTTCGAGCTGCAATTTATTAATATAGATAGATATATAATAGTAAGAATGCAAAAATACGAATTTTTCTTCTTTTTTCATGAAACAAGCTTTTCTCATTCAAATTTAAAACTTTAATCTTATACTACAACAGTTCCAAACATAGTGAATATTTAATGCATATTTTATTTGCATTTCTGCTGCCAATAAAAGTTTAAGGAGTAGTAAAACGTTTACTGCGGAGCTATAAAAATTTTGTGCAGAACCTTCAAGTTACTCAGCATTCATTAATTTTTGAAATTATTATGGTTATACTAAAAAGAAAATGGGTTATAATTATCGAACCTTTTCTAAAATACATGCTTGTTTCAGAAGGAATTCATCCATAATTTGGTTTCTGCAGATTTTTTTTCAATTTGTATTTTACATTTAAACTTCATTACATCAAAATATTAATTCAATTTCCAAAAATATTCTTAAATACAAATATTTGTTTATTGTTTTATATTACAACATTTTACTGTATGTATATAATCAAAATTTGGCATCACATGTGGACTTTACTTGATATTAACACTTTCTTTATTCAGCACGGAAATATTGACGTTTTCTTTGTCCAAAACATAATAAGTCTCGCTGTTTGTGCTGATATATATATGATCATCGAAGTAAGCTGCATGCTTCGGCTGATTATTCTCATGAGATTATTATGCAGTTTAAATCTCCATCGAAGGCATCAGATATGTAGCTACTGAGATGAATGATATATTTGATGTATAAAGCAGTATTTAGTGATGGAGTTTCTCTATTCCCAATGATAGTTTTTATTTCTTAGTGGCGAAGACATCCGATGTTATCCTTTAGGCTTCAATTTCCTGTTTTTCACAGGCACGATGCTGTTTATTCAGTGCCGGTACCGATGCAATGGGTATGGATGCTCAGGGTATGGACCCCTGAGCATCTGAAGGCAGAATTCTGACTTCTAGCTCAGATGACGATGACACTTTTATCACATTCGCTTGCACAGCCCCTTTTAACAGGGGGGAGGACACATTCAGTCACCTCACAGATAGAGCACAGAAGAACAACCTTGCCCTGGTCGGGACTCGAGCCCGGGAAGCCCAGATCACTAGGAAGACGCTCTACCTCTGTGTCAGGACACGGACTTGAAATGGATTTATAGTTTAAAATGTTAAACTATTAACGTGTGAGTGCTTAAACTTGTGATTTGCCCATTTTATCTAATTAGTTTTCCCCTCCTTTTTCAATACTTTAATGTAATATGAAGGAGTTTATCGAATTACATATTCATATAAATGGCCATAATCAATTTTAATTTATTTAAAATTATTAATATAATTTATATCAATACACAATACAATATTGCCTCATCATCAACTTATAATGCATAAAATAATTTCTTCAATTTGGATTTCGTATTTACCACTTACTTCCAGTAATGCTACAAAAAATATCGGAAGGGATTCCTGCATTTC
Organism: Argiope argentata; assembly: GCA_026289955.1. Classification (NCBI taxonomy): domain Eukaryota; kingdom Metazoa; phylum Arthropoda; class Arachnida; order Araneae; family Araneidae; genus Argiope; species Argiope argentata. The sequence goes on from JAOUZG010030082.1 coordinate 660,465, forward strand.
CCTTTGCACTCGATTCATTGATCATATATCAATGCTCCACCTTCATCTTTGCAATTTCCGGTTTGGTGCTCGCAGAAATTCTGCTCGGATTCAATTTCTCTGGAAGCCGAATGTCAATCACGGGGCGCGAATCATCAATCAATTTTGACATCTGCTGAGAAGGATTCCGTGTTGCTTGTCAGCAGGTCCTCGGAGTGGGCAGAATGCAAATGCGGGTCAATGCCAACGCGTGCCGAATTTGCTGATATTGAAATGGTCGATGATCAATGTGCAGAATGGTTGAATGTAATCTGTAGTATTGTTTACAATGACATTATCACTGGGAAGTAAATATATATCTTTATTATTGATGGTTCTTAAGTTGATGAATTATGCATCATAGATATAAGCTGAAAATTGTTAATCTTTTCTTCCTTTTATGCGAAATATGTTTTAAAGTTTTTATGCGAACCAACAATAACGCCAACTACTTTTTTGAAGTATTATTTGTTCTGAATATCTGTTTAATCAATCTGTGCAAAAAATTTACAATTTGTTATTTCATAATTAATATAATATTCTAATCTTAAATGTAGTATTTTCAAATAATTAATGTTTATAAAATAAATTGCATCTTAAATCAATAAAGGATTTTCATTATGATATCAACATGATTCTTGAATCTTTATTTGTATGTTTTAACCTCAAAATAGGAAGCTTGCACTGTATCTTTTTAATACTCACAATGTTATGAGCAAGAAAAGTGCAAAAAGAATTCCTCTGATTTTGCTAGAAGTCATCTAACACAATGAGATTGGAATCAAACAATTTATTTATTTCTGCTCAATAATCATGCATATGCAAATCACTTTTATCAGCAATCATGATAATTAAATTCCTCACTTAAAACCAGTTGAAACCAATTGAAAACAAAGAGATGGAGGAAAGGGTCTATTTTGTATGTATTAAACTCAAAATAGGCACGCACACTGTATATTTTTAATACTCACAATATTATAAACATGTAAACTTCAAAAAAAAAATTCCTCCGATTCTGTTAGAAGTCATCTAACACAATAAGCTTGAAATCTAACATTATTTTTTTTCTTATCAATAATTATCTATTTGCAAATCACTTTCATCAACGATCATGATAATTAAATTCCTCAAATAAAAGCAGAAAAAATTCAAAAAAAAGAAATGGGGAAAAGGGTCTATTTTGTACCTATTAACCTCAAAATAGGCACGTACAATATATATTTTTGATACAATATTATTAACAAGTAAACTATAAAAAGAATTCCTCTGATTCTGCTAGAAGTCATCTAACACAATAAGCTTGAAATAAATAATTTATTTATTTACCAATAATTATGTATAGGCAACTCACTTTCATCAACAATGATGATAATTAAATTCCTCACATAAAGCAACAGAAATTAATTCAAATAGAAGAAATAGGGGAAAGGCTCTATTTTGTATGTGTTAACCTCAAAATAGGCACGCACACTGTATATTTTTGATACTCACGATATTATAAACAAGTAAACTGCAAAAACAATTCTTCAGATTCTGCTAAAAGTCATCTAACACAATAAGCTTGAAATAAATAATTTATTTATTTATCAATAACTATACATATGTAAATCACTTTCATCAGAGATCATGATAATTAAATTCTTCTCATAAAAACAGCAGAAACCAATTCAAAACAAAGAGATGGGGTGGAAGGTCTCGATATAAGTCTTTTTCTATTTGTTGCGAAAGTAGAATATAGGTACCATTAAGATCATCATTGTTCTCGAAACTTCCTCGTAGCCATCGGCAACCAATACTGAAGAGCCCCCATAGAACGTATAAAAGAAAATACTTCCAGCAAATAAGGAAATGAAAGCGACGTAAAGTAGAGGAGGAACAAAACGCTGTTCGAGATGCGTTTGATCAATATTGTGCTTCTGCATTTGGAGTTAATCCTAAAAGTAACTTCTTTTGCTTGCAGCAGTATTAACCCGTTCGCAAGAGTCTACGAGGTGGGCTCTTTTCTTGGGTTCTCATTTTCAGCGAGGATGTAGGTTTTTTGTGACATAGAGTCGGTCATTAAACACCATTTGGGGGATAAACGGTGTGCTGCTATTTTAAGATTAGAATCTGTTTGAATATTCTGTTGGGGGAAACTTTCCATCCTTTTTGGAATTCGGTAGCAATAATGTAGCTGCTGAGTCGTAAAGTAGTTTGAGTGTAAAGTATTTTATCTGAAAAGTAAAATATTTTGAAAGTTTGCGTAATGTTGTCTTGGTGAAAGCTTTGCATTCAATTAAGAAAAGTTTGTTTCTATTTGAGGGAAAATAGTACCTTTTTGTTTATTATGTGAAATAACAATCTTAGAATAGGATATAGATTAGATTTATACACAAAATGTTCTTAATGCATTGTTATTCTTTCAAGATATGTGTAAATTATGAATAGAATTTTTTTATAACTATGAAAAATGTTGATGATATATAATATTTTATATATGAATTCCAAAACTGAAAATAGTATGGCAATATTTTGTAGGCTTTCACAATAGCTAAATTTAAATACTAATTCTTAATTCTGGAGGGATAAAGTATGTATTTTTGTTGTTACCCAAAATTGAAGATCAGAATCGAATTTTGGATGAAATTCGTCATTAAGGGGACTCGGTACCAAAATTTTTTTTCCACAATTTTTAATAAAATTATTAACTTCTGTCATAGATAGATGTCAATTGTGTATAAAAAGAAATTTCTAAAATATTTTTCAAATTCAAAAGTTACAAATTTAAATATTTTAATTTTTTTAAAAAAATTGAACATTTTTTAAAAATGCTTCTTCTTTTGCAATTTTCAAAATATTTTCCTCAAATTTTTTTGAGGGGGACCTCACAATGCAGGTAACAAAAATAGGGATCCGTTTTTTGATATATAGATTAGTTTGTGAGAAAAAAAATGTTTTACAAAATTTTGTGAAATTTTTGGGAAAATATCAGATTTTTTCACTTTGAACATTTTTAGAAAAAAAATCTTATCAAAATTTTAATAAATCGATCCCTAATTCTATTAAGCATACATTTAAGAGTAAGCAGAAAAAAATTCATGCAATTACAATAAAATGTGATTGACTTTTAGCATTTTGTAGCAGACAAAATTTTGAAAAAAGGCAAACTGAGAAAAACAGCTTTAAAGTTTTCAACACAAAAAAGTAATAATAAAAAAAGCTCACATGAAGTTAGATTTTTTTCAGAACAATTATATGGCATTTGTAAGTGTTAGGATACCAATTTTATTAATATACATTATTATCATATTTATTAATGACCATTATCATATATAGGAATTATCAAAAAAATTAAGGAAATTTTTTTTAAATTATCACTTTTTTTTAATTCAATAAATTTTTTAGTAAAAACATTTGCAAAATGATCTGAAATTCTGTTTATCATATAAGCAATACTATACAGTAACAATTCAAGGCCATTTACTTAAAATTTAAAGAATTTAACCATTTTGAAGTAGGTAAATTTTCTAGACAATGCATGCCCTAAAAAAAGCATATGTACAAAAATGTTCACTATGAAATAGTTTATATAAATACATAATATTTTAATTAATATATTATCATTCAAACATAATTCTTTAAAACTTTTGTGTTAATCTGAGACATATAGATGAAATAATGAAAGAATAATTAACATAAGCAGTAACGACATATTTGAAAATGACCCAAAAAATGTACAAAAAATTTATATATCAAGGTAATATGGTGTATTATTATTCATAGCAAGGGAATGGGATTTCCATTTAATGCGAGACATTTTTGAAACCAATTAAAAAGCAGATAAGCAATAAATAAATTAAGTAGTCCTGAAAAAGACAATTTTGCTTTCAAAGTGATTATAATATAACCAAAGGTAAATTCAACCAAAAACCTCAACGAAAGCGGTAAAACTATAAATAAATAAGGATTTACTGTTACTGTTTCAAACTTTGCCTCTTTTTATTTCATGGAAAAAAAGAGAGGCTTGGCTTGCCTACTCGCACATGAAATATGTTGGATGTGAACACAGGAATTGGGCATGCCAGCTGATATCGCGTTAGACAAAATAGTTCCATATCTCATTAAATACTTGTCGGATTGTTTTAAAATTTTCAGAATAACAAGTCAAATGTTCAAGGATCATTATTCACTAAAAATCAGAAAATCGACATTTTCATCGATTTTCCGAAATTTTGAGGTACCGAGTCCCCTTAACATGCTGTGAGTTTACTATTAATTTAATATATCTATGGCCTTTAATATTGAACGAAGATATTTTATACAGCATTGGTTCAAAAATTAATGCATGAATGTGTCTGAGAGAAAAAATTCAGCAATGCAATTTAATATATGGACAAAAATTGAAAAGTATGTATTATTTTTCATGTATTATTTTTCCGCTAGGTCATCATATTCGAAGTTTTAATTGCATTATTAAGCTAATCTATTGAAAGCGGAAAAGTTGAAATCAAAATCTAATCCAGGAAGTGATATAACGATAACTTTTTTAAATGCCGAAATAGGTTCTGAAATAACTACTTGAAAAGAGGTTTTTCAGCTGTCTGAAGAGAGAAAAAACACTTGACGCGTAATATAGACTATAGAGCGTGTTTCTACTATATTCCAATCAGAAACGTTGAACTCAATTTCATGGAATAAAGACCTTGTGAGTTTTGGCGTAGCAATTATATAAGATAACATTTTTTTTTTTAAATTTTCAGTAGTTATGATCATTTAGTGTTAATTGCCAAATAAACTTCGTATTTCAATCTCGGTCCATATACTATGTCAACGCTAACATTTTAAACAGAAATGTATAAACTCTGCAGCGCATCTTGCACAATACTGTATCGCCAAAGAAATTTGGCGGAATTCTACGTTGTTCGGTGATTTTTGCTTTAAAATAACTGTGTCAAATTTGGCGGAATTCCACGTTATTTGATGATTTTTTGCTTACAAATATCTGTATGAAATTTGGCGTAATTCTACGTTATTTGGCGATTTTTTTAATTCAAAATAATTGTATGAAATTTGGCAGAATTCTATTTTATTTGGCAGTTTTTTGCTTCAAAATAACTATGAAATTCGGCTTCAAAATAACTGTATTTGGCGATTTTTCGTTGCCGCTTGGCTAACTCAAAAGTACCCTTAAATCGTGCATTCCATTAAGACAAATAATTTAATTCGCATATTCGTGACAGCTCTAAATTACGGATGAATGAATGAATTTGCATGAATAAAGTCCGCCCCCTAAAAAGGGTTGTGAAGTGTTTGTAGCAAAGTCTTACTCTTGGCCTTAGATGGCCTGCTTGTAAAAACAAAGAGACGCATTTCTTAGGCTTAAAATCTGCTGATCGTAACAGAGGAAGCTTGTCTACGGCAAGTGCTATTAGTCACAACACAACAACAAATTTGTAAAAAAAAAACACTCTTTTTCATACAGTTATATGAAAACTGTTCTTAATTAATGTTTTCAAATAATTTCAGTATTTTTTATATCAAGCAAATAAAATTTCAACGTTATTTTGAAATACTTTATTAGAAATTCCATAAATACAAGCAAATTAAGTGGTAACATCAAGTGATTCATGCGAAGATACATTTTTAGTACATTTACAGCTCGCTTGTGTTAAATATCCGCTCCAGTTTAATACAAAATATCTCGTGCCTTCAAACATCAAAATTTATAGCATCATGATTTACATCAACATTTTCTGAAGCTGAAATTTACTCTTTGAGAAGTATTTTAAACTTAAAATAAAAAAATAATTAAACTTAACATTTACTTTCTGCTAGGAAAACTACGGCTAGTTGTTAAAACATAAAAAAATAAGCAAACTTTTCTTTAAAAATTTCTTCATGGTACTATCCCTTCAAACAAATTTAGAATCGATATTTTCTAATATTAAATTTCAGATATTTCTTATCTCATTAAATAAAAATGAGAGCTTTTTTAACATTCATTAAAAGTTAATTTGTAATGGATATTTTCCAAATTGTTTTGTAATATGTTATATCGGCTAGAATTGATTGTCCTTTGAAAAATATATTAAATCAAACCACTGAAAAAACAAAAAAAAAAACTCCTTAAATTTCTGCATCAAGATATAATAATAAGTTACTAAACTTAAATAATATATACATTTTTAATATAATTTTACACTTTTAAGTACTTGAAATATTATTTAAAGTATAACAGCCTTCAAAAGTAATCAATTTATAATTATAATTAAAATGATTCATCTTAAAAATTTGTTCTGAGATTGCTGTTTTATTGCACTATTCTAAACAAAAAAAATGTAAATAAATATCAGAAAACAATACATAAAGTATACATGTAAGATATAAACATCATATAATCTCTCTTTTTTTACATTTGACTTTGTATTAAATTTCACAAATAACTTCTAATTCGTCATTGCTAAAACAGGTTACGATCTATGCATACACATTTTCTATGCACAGTTCAATAATTTTTGCACTAAAATTCGAAATATCAACATCAAATGTGGAGCTCGTTTTCAACGATCTCAACATGGCCCAATCACAGCTCCTGCAAAACTTTAAATATTCGCTCTAGGATTATCCGGTTGTAGTTACGAGACAGTATATGTATAGCTAACGTATTACATATATTATCGTAGCGATGTATATATCCGTCAGGATAAGCGCCAAGTTTAACACACATTTAGTTTACAGGTTGTGTTTTAATCAATGATAAAAATTCCATGGTGTCCTAGAATACATGTCCACTAGGAGGTCCCGTTGAGGGAACTCGATCTTTCCCTGAATTTTAGGTCTATATGAACATAATAACACACAAGGACAGGACGAAGACATCCGGAAGTGAATCACAATACAAATAAGTGGATGTCGCACCGGGACGTCGTTTAACACACAAGCCGTACGCCAAGATGCACAAGTTTCAATGTTTCTCGCCAACATCAAGAAAAGTAGTGAAATCCATCAGCACAAAACATATCCAATCAAATGAATCGTCCAGTACCAAAAGGTGAAACCGTTCAGATGTGAGTCAGTGTTTCTTACCGTCAACAGGAAACGTATCTGATCTAAAAATGACTCATCGAGTGAAGTGTTCGGTGAGTTCCAAAAAGTGTTCAGATGTAAGCCTGTTCTACAGATGGACTTTGGTATGGTCGGTAATCGGAACGATGGTTGCCACGCATACTGGAAGTTTCGTGCGTATTGATGTTGGCTTGGGGATGCACTTTTATGCGGCTGTTGTTGATGGTCGCGGTGGTTGTGACAATCGGCTGATCTCTGTGGTCAGGTTCCAGGACGCTAGACTCCAAGCTGCCAAAACTTATGCCATCCCTGTTATCGTTTCTGTCGGCCTGGAAAGTAAAGAATATCGGCATGTAATTTTAACTATATTACATTTCGTTTGATTTCCTTGGCGAAGAAATTGGCGATGGTTTATTTTTGAAAAAAAATAACTCTTTCCAAATACAACATTTTATAATTACAACAATAATAAAGAGTTTTCAAACTGAATGCAATTACATCTTAGGTTAACAAATTAAAAATAAATTTCAAACTGCAAGCAAATAAAAACCACTCCAAAATTCCTTTTTAGGGATGTTTAAACATACAGAACAATTCAAGTGCTGTGTTTTCAAAACCTAACACCACAATAGTAAGTAATTTCTTTCGAAAACAAATGGAGTTATTTAAAGTTTGCCTACCGATCAGTAGATAATGCGTAGTTTTACAAAATAACTATAAAGTATTAATAATTTGAAATGGCCTAAACCAGTTCATTTTAAACCGATTTTTTAGGATGAAAAGGATGCTTGTAATATTTTATCAATTGAAGACGGGTGGTAATTGTAAAATATATAACGAAAAAAAGTAAAAACCGAATCAACAAGTATTGAGGATAGAAAAATCTTAAACTTTAATTTCACAGAATACAAAAAAATTGTCCAATATGAATCTATCAACGTTTAAATAAAAGCAGTATAAATACATAAGTTCATTCATTTCGTTAAAATTATTTCAAAAACCTTCTATCATAGACGAACTCATCTTAAGTTATTATCTAAATAATATTTTCTCCTGTTTACATTCCATATAAATAATTTTCATACAGCAATAATTTAAAATATATTCATCAAAAAGTAAACATTGAGTAATCATATTTTTCAATTCAAATATTCCATGTCATATATTATGTAACTATAAGCATTTTCATTCGAAGAAAAATACCTTGCAGAAGTAAAAAAATCTTTTGCCTCATTTTTTATTAATGAATTGTTGATCGCTGAAATTATTGACATTTAATTGTTTGAATTGTTTAGACATGAATAAATGTCACTTAAGACTATGCATCCCACGTCTTTTAGATTAAAATCTGTAAAAGATAAAATTAAATAACTTTCAAGCAACAGTTCGGTCCAAATTCAAAAGCAGCAGGCTACCGTAGTTACCTAATTGTCTAATTACCATATTTCATTTGCGAAATATGGTAATTAGCAGAAGAATGAATATGTATCCGTACAGAATAATTGCATATTGCTATAGAATAAATGCTCATAATCTATGACTAAATTAAATTTTAGCACACTGAATTTAATACATATGAAATTTAAAAAAAAAACAGTAATGAGAGGTTTTGCTATAGCCAATGGAAAATTAATTATAAAATTTGGAACTGTTTCAGGATATTTAAATTTTCTGATAAGTAACTTAGGTTTTAATTTTATAATAAAGGTATTTAATGCCTAAGAGGTCACGAAGGAATGGAGAAATTTTTGTCTCGCTTGGGAAATGTTACTGTAGAATCAATGTTCATATTCTATGAATAAATCAATATTTGTAGCACACTAAGTTAAATACATGTGAAATTGTTTTAAAAAATATTTTTACTAAAGTCAATGGAAAATTAATTATAAAATTTGCTATTTTTTTCAGAATGTTTGCCTTTTCTGATAAGCAAATTGGGTTTTAATTTTATAATTAAATATCATGAAAGGATTGAGAATTATTTGTCTCGGTTGGAAAATGTAGGATTAGGTTCATACTTATTCGTAGGAGATCTAGAATTTTTTATTTTAAAACAATCAAGAATGCTAACCATCTTGAAATCATCTAATCGAAGTATATAGTCGAGTAAATAACCATGCATAATTAAGAGAGCTGGCGGTATTAATCTATCTAAAAGCGACAAAAATAGCTTTTCCCCCACCTGACTTTCAATCGCCCTCAAAGTTCGACATCGAGTATACTTGTCCTGACGTTGGCGGGTATGGGATGGTCTGGCTTTGACCGAATTCCATTCGTACCCTCCACGAATTTAACTGGTCCCTAAAAAGCACAAATAAAATCAAATTCCCGACTCACCCTTTGAAATCTATCACAGAGAATATTATTATTATTATTGGCTATTAGATTTAGCTATCACGCAGTTATGCAAGGGGATTCAAAAATCAACGTACTAGTCTGCAAAATAATGCAACACTGAATCGAGAACAATAGATGAAAACATATATATTGATTAGCGCTATAATCAATGTCAATAGCGCTATAATCCATTTCAAATCTAATCATTTAATGATTTGATTGTGTATGAAAATATTCATCATTTTATTTAAAAAAAATTATATGTTGACTTCATTTGAATAATAGCTATCACCACTATAAAAATACTCGGCAATTCCCATAGTCTCTTTCCAACGCTTTACTAGATTGTGAACCTTTTCATTAAAATATCAAGGCTTTACGAACCGACGTCATGGCATAGGAGTAGAGTGTATTCTGCTTGGTATAGGTATTCCGGGTTCATGACCCGGTTTGGCCATGACCGTTCTTCTGTGTTCTAATAATAAGTTCTAATAAATAAAATATGCTCCCTTATAAAAAGGGTTATACAAGCGAATGTGACGGGTCCCAAGTAGCACAAAAACATTGCACAATATTGATAAATATTCGAAATATTGTTTAGTATTGTGGAATATTGTTTAATATCATATAATATCGCACAATATTTTACAATATTATGCTACAGGAAGTAATACCTGTAATGAGCAGCTAAGTCGAACTCTTGGCCGTAGTCAGTGCTATTGAAAAAACAAGAGAAGCCTATTCGGCTTGAATCGCTGTCAAGTAACTGTCAGATTGCTTATAAATGACCATATGTCACAACTTAACAGAGGTTTCACGAATATGAATTATTCGGCATCACTGAAATTGTATTCGAATTTCAATAATGCTGCGAAACTTGTTTCTATTTCTATATATACACATTTGTTAGCGATTATCGTTAATAATGCTTCAGAAAAATGTCGCTTTAGGAAGTAATTCAAGGCTTACGTGTTCATGAAGTGAGCGGTATACATTTTTTATGAGCTCCAGACTGCACATCATCACCTAAATTTCAAGGTTTTATTTTAACACGAAATGTTCAAGTGAAACCTTGAAAACGATTATTGTAATTATTGTTGCAAAGAAATGTCAGGGCAAGGAGTAATTTATGATTTGTGTGTTCATCAAGTGATCAGTATGAACTCTGATGAGGACTTCGTCACTCGAATTTCAAAGTGTCAGGTTTATAACATTAGTATGAAAATAAACCTTTAAGCTAATTATTCCATCGAGTTGCTTTTCCAGCAGTTATTTTACCCATTTGCTGGCAAACTGTGCTACCTCGATTAGATTTAAAATGTGAAATTTACAGATATTCCTTAATTTTATGTCTTCCTGTGTTTTCATCGTAAACATTAAACTCACTATAGCTCTTGTAAATCAATATTTCTTTATCGCTTTATGATTTTTTACTAACCCTACAGCAAACACAAAATTAAAAATAATATAATCAAATTTTTACATAAAGATATTTAATATATGGTATAAAAACCCTGAAAAATAAGAAGTCTTTTGAAAAGAGAAATTTCTTACACCTCTTTGTCTGTAATCCAAACATTAAAAAGTTTTTAAATATGAATTATACATGTCCCCTTCAAGAAGAGACGGAGAGATTCGAGAAGTTTTTTCTTTATGAAGGTTGTTTAAAAATGATCAATATCATCCATGAGTTACAAAAGGTGAAAATTAAGATACTTACATGGTTAAGATATATTTTCTAACAAAAGATTAATGTTTTGAAAGAAAGGAAATTAATTAAATACTAGCAAGTAAATCCTTTATTATAAAATGATAAATTTTTAAAGTCTTACTGCTTTGTATATCCCTAGTTATAATTTTTTACAAAAATTATAATTGCATTTTTCTGCTTATTTTGATGTATAATTTTATGATTTGCAAATAGAAGTAAAATTTAATTTACTGGAAATTGTTTACTAACAGAATTCTTTTTCTAACCTTTATGTGTTATTAGCATGAAGTATCTCGCAGTAGCAAAAGGTAAGAAAATTATTGTATCGTACGACTCTCATCTAATCATATAAGAAATCAGTCGTTGGTAAGCAAAACAATTCCATATCCTGTTATCATGACCGAACATGACGTTGTTTTGGGGATGAGGATTTTGGTGTCAACAGTAATTCTTAGGTGAAAAATTGAAATTTTATTATCAGCTTGAGCATCTCAAAAAATTAGCTATTAATAACGGGCTGCCACTGCATTTACAAAAGCTCCGATTTTTTTAAAAAAATAAGTTGATTACTACAGAAAATAAAACATATAAAAATGTCATTTTGAACACGCGATTATATGAAATGAAATAAATAAGAAATGTGATATTTTTTTTTCAAACAATCAATGTGAAACAAAGTTTTTTGGATCGTTTGCAATACCGAAGTGACTCATTCAATGAAACGATTAAAATGAATAAAAATTTAATTTAACTTGCACGAGCACGTGGTGCTTGGCCGTTCAAGAATTGATGTTCTGACATGATACATTGAAATATGCACAGCAGAATTTAATCTTTTTTTAAAGTATTTACAAGTTATGTCTGATTAAGAGTCTTTATCGGTAGGCACATTCTTACAGTTGTATCGTTTTTAAAATAACATAATAACCTGAATTTACTTATGAAAATTCTTTCAAAGATGCCTATATGAAAGGGATATTTGCTAAAATGCAGTCTCGAGATTAAGCTCCTATAGTAGCATTGATAATATTTTTGTCATGTTTCCAAGGATGAATCATCTATTATGTTAATAAAATAATTTTAACTGATAATTAAAAAAGGAATTTTAAGACTCAATGATTCTTAAATTAAGAGAACTTGGTGTTTGGCCGCAAAAGAAATGATGTTCTGTCATGATGCATTGAAATATGCATAGCAGATTTCATTTTAATCTTAGTTATGTGCTGTAAGATATATTTCGATCCCTAAATTTTTATGCAATTTACAAGTACTTTACTTACCATTACCAAAATTACAATAAAACACTGATTTGAAGGAAACGATACACAAAAGATACACATAATGTTAATTTTCTATTTCTTTAACTTATTTACAAACAGATAGCTTCATTAATATCTCATGAGGTCATTCATTACCTTCTTACCGTCTTTATAAAATGGATCCTCTCCTATAGTAGCTATCTTCCCTTTGATGCCCGGATTCGTACAATAGGGAACAGTCTTAGCTGTCGTCAGATCGGCCCTGTCGTTATCTGGACATCCATTTTCCACAATGCTAAATAAATAAATAAAAATTACATACAATTAACAGGGACACCAATTTTATGAAAATTATTTAAAATTTCTAATTCGTTCAAGAAAGTTTATCGTTCCAAGTATAATATTATCAGATTTAATTTAAAGTAAATTTTATTAAAAAAATTTAATATTTTATACAACCAATAAAATTTTATCACAGACAAAGATTAAATGAAGTTGATAATTGTAATTATTAATTCTAAAAATATATTCAATGCTTTCAAATTAGGATCCTTTCTGATATTTAAGGATTACGATAAGAATGATGAAATAAATATTAATTTTGTTGTTTTATAACATACCAATGGTTTTCTTTATTAAAAAAACATCCTATTAAGAAGAAATATTTTTTAAATAATTTTAATCAGAAAAATTTCAGTTTAGTTTTTTTTTTTTCAAACATTAATTGCATTATTTATTTTCCGTAATCCTCCTTGTAATTAAAATACTTGTAACTAATATTAATTAAAAATATATACATGAGGAAAATATATATTATATATGTATATAAATAAACATATTTTAACAGCGCATGGCTGAAATGAGGATAATTCAGGAATCAAACTTAAAGTTTGATTTGATTTATCACCGAATTTATTATTTGTACTTTGAAAATGTGATTTGTAAAAGGAATGTTGAAATTTCTGTTACATGCCTGAAAGAAGTATGTTGATGAATAAAGTCGAATTTGTAAAAAAATGAAATGTTTTTCTTAGTTATACTGCTGACTTATTAAGACATGATATGTACCTATATATTCCAATAAACTGAAGACAATATTTTTTAAATCTCATTTAATTTAAACTTTCAACTTTTTTTGTTGAGATGGAGAATATTTGCATCTAAAGTGAAGAGAATATTATTTGGAACATTTTGATTATTTCAAATTAAATATATTCTTAATTATATTAAGATTGATGGTTAAATGAAATGCCCCTATTTATTTGATGCCACATTATATGAGTTATCAGTGTACGTTATCAATCTATACCTCATTGTATTTTTGATGTGCATACTATGATTTACAAAATTAAAAAATTCATCGATAATTTTACTTTAAAACTTTTTAAAATATACTTTTTAATAAAAAAAACACGTTTTAAAAAAAGATTTCTTAATTCAGTTTATCTTTGAGATTTCAAATGTTGGAATTCCAAAATACTTTTTCTAAATGAATTATTTATGATTTTAGAGTAGATAAATTTTTTCTCTGCTATATCATTGTAAAATCAAATTTTTGATTCGTATCAAACATTCTTGGGATTACTAATTCTAAATATGAAACTTTTCAATGAGAAGAATTTATCTTTTAACGATCTATTTATGAGATACGAGAAATGAAGTTAAACAAAGACTAACGTTAAAATTTCTAAACATATAAAAATTTTAAAATGTAAAAGGGAATGATGTCTAAGTGACTTAAAGAACCAGTGTTGAATTTAGAATATTTGTAAATAAAAAATTGAATTTATGTAAGAATTATACCGTTCATGAGGAAATAACTGACTGCCATTCGTGAGGAAATAATTGAGTCAACTTTTCAAATATATACCATAATATAAATAAAATTCATTAAATATGCATGTTTGCTCCATATCTCCCCCTAAAAATTTGGATCGATTTAAATAAAATTTTCATGCTTAATGTTTAGAACTAGGAAATAAATTTCTTGAACTTTTCAAATTCAACTTTTAATTAACTATTTATTTCATTTGAAATTAACAAAAATTTTATATATGCATAAATTATAAATAAATTATACAGATGAATTTTTAAATCTTCCTAAAATTCAAAATTTTCCTATTCTATCAGTTTTGTTTCTGATCAATTTCTTTTAAATGTTATTAATTTATTTTAAATTTCAACACATTAACTTTCATCTGCCACTATTTTTTAATTGCTATTTTTATTTTATAATATGCAATTGCATGGATCGACTGCTATCTACGAGAATCCTTCAAGAATTAACTACTTTTCTGCTTTTTGTTCCAAATAAATATAGAGAATACTCTAAAAATTGTTTATGCAAATTATCAATGCAATTATATTCCAATAAATATAGTAAATTACTCTAAAAATTGTTTATGCAAATTATAAATTTTCGGTTTCAACTATTTTTTTTTCAAGGATAGCAACTTTCTTTTTCTTGCATTCCCTTATTCATTTTTTTAGAAAATTTAACATAGATTGTTTTTAAATGAAAATATAGTCTCAAACTTTGAACTAATCTAACAATATTTTTTTTAGAATTAATTTCCTTTGAATAAATAAATTTTTAAAAACTTTTTTGTATAAATTATTATATTTTTTATAAAAGTATTTATACATCAAGTGCATTATACATAAAAACGTTTTCATCCGAAAAAATAAAAGTTACAACAACTAGCTCCTGATAGGTTTCTTGAGTTTTAATTTTAAATGTTTCCAATCCTTCTTGAGGATCAAGTATCAAAACGTTAAATATATTAATTAAATTTCTATCAACTCTTATTTCGGCATTAATAACAATATTAAATTGTAGAATCTAATCCCTGTTGGCATTTCGCTATAATAAATAATAATCAAAACTCTACTTTTCTTAAATAAAAACCATACATAACATTTCTACAACATTTATGCTGAAAATTTCCGTTTCACTAACTATAAGATAAAATTAAGGATAAATTTATTAAATTATCACGGATACTTCTGACATACCTGTCAAATCGAAGATCGTTTTATCATATTCAACGTGCCTAACATTTATCTGATTAAAATATTAAGAATTCCATTCTTAAAATATTAAGAATGGAATTGAAAAATTATACAGAAATAGTCAAAGGGTTATATCTTAAAATTTACACGTTATTGATTGAATAATGTTCCTAATAAGGCTTAATGAAATTATTTTTTGAATAAATTTATCTAATCACTAATGATACCTTTCTAAACTTAAATTAACCGTCAGGGAAATATAAACAACGACTTTTCAAAATTATTAATATTCATGACGAATAGAGACCCTACAAATAATTACAGAATTTTAGCAGTGATTTTTCACAACTCTTTTTTCAGTCGCATTCTGCTTAATATTTTAAAGTCATTTAATAAAATAAAATTTTCCTATTTAGTTTTTTTAATAGAATTAAATAAGATCATGCACTGAAGAATTAGAATGTTAAAGATATGATAAAGATTGATTTTGTTTTAAATGGCAGAAGTCTGGTTCAGAAATTTTAATATATTTCAGAATATTTCAAAAGTTCAAAAGATCAGTTCGCAAAGTGTGAAATGAGATTTACTAAAAAACAATAACTGTCTTATTTTCGCAAGGAGTTTGTTTTGTATTGAATAGTGTGATTCTTAGTATAAAAGAAAGTTTCGATAGCTGTAATGGATCGATTCGATATCTGTGTTAAATAAACAATAACGGTGCAAGCCTAGTTAATTTTTTTATTTATCCATCATTTTATTTTATATACAAAATTTATTATAGAAAACGATATAAATAACAATATTCTTTTTTTAATATTTTAGAGAAATGTTACCTTTCGGGTGCAGGTTTAAAGCCACTGGAATCTGAAAGGTAAAGAAACAAGTATATGAAATCCTTCAATAATATCAAATGGCTGAAAATAATCTTAAACAGAATAAAATAGCAATATCAAATTAAAAATACGGGACAATTTAAAAAATATATTTTAAACTTCTTAAATACAATTATATTATAAGTACATAAATCGAGGATGCCCCAAAATTAAAGTAACATTTAAAGTTGTTACCATTTGTGCAGTAAAGCATTGACTAACCTATTAAAAACCATCTAATAGCTGATAGTTTAGGATTAGTAAAATTGGAAAATTACATATTAGAACAATATGTTTTCTTTGTTGAAAAATATTTCAAGAATAATATAAGCCTGGTGGCCACTGTTCTAAAATTTAAAAATTGTCCCTCCAGATCATGTGAGTTAACACTATTAATTTTCTTTTTATGGGGTCATTTAATGTCAAGGGTATATGCCAACAAGCTCATGTGCGCTAGCACTACAGAAGGAAATTCAACAAAATTCAGGCACATTCATTCTAACTGGTCATGGGAAATCTTGACAAAAGTATACGCATGCGTCAGCAAAACCATGGAAATCATTTACCATATGCGACCATGGTAACCATTAATCATTTACCATTTCAAAAGATAATCTTATAACGGATGCTTTACATTTCAAGAAATATATGCCAATTTAAAAAAAAAAAAAAGAAAGCTATGATTTTTTTGAAAAAATGTAATTTAAGTCTTGCTTTAACACAATGTTCTACCGTACAACGCAACATTTTTACTAACCTAAAACTATCAACTGTCAAATGATATTTTTACCAGGGTTGACAACACTTTACTGCGTGAATGGTGGCAAATTCAAACTCGTTTATTTTGGGTAACCCTTTAATAATGTCATTGGAAAATATTAGATCCATTCTAAGTATTCTTATTTTAAAAAAATTGTAGAGGAATTTCAATGCCTTCCCTTTGATAATTACTGACTGAATTGACAGAATCTAATTTTTTAAGGCCTTGAGAATTTTATTAAGCTAATACTTTAAAAAATCGCATTTTGCTAATTTAAAAAAAATTGTGTCTTTGTTTGTACATAATAACAGGAACGCGTGATACTTACGGCTAAAACAGCATTTTTCTCTTTTAAACAGACATATGAGGAGTGCGATGAGACAGATCAGCACGAGCACAATTATTATTGCTCCTCCAATCATCATAGTTAGAAGGAAAGGCTCTATGAAAAGATATTAAAAGTATTTTCACTAACAAGAACATAAGTACATTAAATGAAGATGTTGAAATTATTATCGATTTAGAAAACTCAATTCAAAAGTTTTAATAATAATAAAAATGAAAAGTTACATGAAAACATTAATCTTATTTGTCATTTCGTATATTCTTCACATACAATTCACTTATATGAAATAGAAGTTGACCTAATTGAACTTATATTTTGAATAGTTATTATGAATAATTATTCAATTTACTAATACTTTTCTTTTGAAAATTTCGTCAATATTATGTATGTGTCCATAAAATTGCCACAATATTGATAGCTATCTCATAATTTTATGGAAATATAAATGTTAATTTTTTTTGTTGAATTTCATTCTTTTACAAATATAATAATAAAAATTAATTCATAGGTCAACCTCTGATCAAAATATTGAATTATCATTCAAACGGATAACAACATTCCAAGCAACGAAGGCAAATAAAGAATTATAATAAAATTGCAGAGTATATTTAAAAACTAATTATAGAGAACACAATGTGTTTCTTTTAAAATCAGGAAACGTGCTTTCGTATAAACATTGATTTGTTTAAGAAAAAGTAAATATTTTTTTTCTTCAATCCGTAACTGTCAAATGCAGCTTCGATGAGCCGGCCAACAAGGAAGTTAAAGAATTATCTTGCCCATATGCCGTTTTCAAGACGATTTCTAGTAACCCAACTAGCTCTCATTTCAATTAACAGATTTCAGATAGTTATAGAAAATTCATTTCCCACTAAAATAGTCAAGTGCTATTTACATTGTTGTACCACTGTAGAATTCATATAGACCGAAGAGTTGAAACGGCGAAGATATGAAATCTTGAGCCATCAGGAAAGGTATTGTTAAGAGAATTCTCTCAAGAATGATGCGAAAACGCTTACAAAATGTAGACTGTATTGTCTAAGAAGCATGTATTATATATACACAACACACATTACAAATACACACTGAATGAGCACTTTTTTATCCTCTAATTATGCATAACAGTAAAGCTCTTCTTAGAAAGCACGCTAAAAAGAAAAGATTGTCTCAAGCCAAGCCAACTGCCTCAACTCTTTCTCTGAACTGCCTCTATTTGCTCCTCCCATGCCACGCCTTATATAACGTTCCACTAAAGTGGGCGAGGCAAACGCAGAAACAGCTAAGGTGCTCCAGGCAAATGTGGAAATTTTCGCAATGTTCCAAACGAACAAATATTTATTTCTCAGCTTCCACTGCACATTTTAGCGTGCAGTAAAAACTGTTAGCTACCATATTATGTCGCCAACATCCTACATCGCCAAGTTAGTGAAATTTGACGATCTTCTTTTGAAATTCCTCTTTGAAAAGTCTTTTCTCGCTAACGAGTGGCTCCATTAAAAATAATTTTTATATAATAGAACTATTTACAAATATTTGGAAAATGTACATCTAATTTAATCAAACTTCATAACAGTAATTATGTTCCATCTACTGCATGTCATCCGAAATGAAGTAAGTCTCAATAAAATTCTTCTTGCTGTATACATTTTAGTCAAAGTAAAGCCGAGAGGTTTTACTTTGACTAAAATGTATACAGCAAGAAGAATTTTCTCTATTATAAATTTTTATCATTGACGTTAAAGTCGTCTAAGCGACTATCTTTGGTGTTGTATAAAAGAAACGATATCTTAGAAAAAGCAACAATATTTCCAAAATAATATAATTTATCATAACAAACACATTTTCATGAATAACGAGGACGAATGTAAGTCATACGTAGGATGATAAATAAAGTGGAAAATAGGACGGATTTTCAACACACATTTGACCTATTTATTATAAAAGTTTTGCCATCGAAAGCTATGCATGATTCGTTTTTTATTACACATAGTGTAGTCTAGTTCTACTTAAGTGATTTTGAATTTCTGCTCATTAGTAGAACTAGACTACACCTTGAGCAATAACAATTATTGCTCATGACATAGCCGAGTTATTTTGAATTTCAGAACATGCTTGTTCTTTTATTTTTCTATGGATTATTTTCTTTAATTAATTCATTAATAAAGAGGTAGTGCTTCATTCCAAGAAGTTTCACTTTGAATTAGCTATTTCTTAAAGTGTTACGATATTGATCTATTTCTGTAAGAATGACGTGCTCTTTGAGGTTAGAAATGAAACTATTAATATAAAAGATTTGCCTATTTAATATAAAAGATTTGACATCTAAAGCTATGCATGATTCGCTTGTTATTACACATTGCGTAGTCTAGTTCTACCAATACGATTTTGAATTTCTGCTCATTAGTGCAATTAGCAATAACAATTATTGCTCATAGTATAGTCATGTGATAGAGATTTGGTATAGTCTAGTGACTTACCATCGAAAGTTATACATGCTTCGCCTGTTATCACGTATGGTATAGTCTAGTTCTACTTATGCGATTTTGAATTTCTGCTCATTAGTAGAAATATACTATAATATGAGTAATAACAATTTTTACTCATAGTATAGTCAAATGATAATGATTTGTTATAGTCTAGTGACTTGCCATCGAAAGTTATACATGCTTCGCCTGTTATCACGTATAGTATAGTCTAGTTCAACTTATGCGATTTTGAATCTCTGCTCATTAGTAGAACTAGACTATACCATAAGTAATAACAATTATTACCCATGGCATAGTCTGTGATTTTTTATTTCAGCATATACTTATTCTTTTATTTTTCAACAAATTATTTTTTAATTAATTTATTAATAAAGAGAAAGTGCTTCTTTTAAAGAAGTTCCAATTTGAATTTTCAACTTCTTAATATGTTAGGTCATTGATCTATTTCTGTAAGCTTGACCCGCTTGCTCTTTGAGGTTAGAAATGAAACACCTTGTACTTTTAGTTTTACAAAAATCTTAAAAAGATAACTTCATGTACTAAATTATTAGTAGGAAGTGATGTTATTTAAATAAATCTTACCTCTCACTTCTAAAGCGACAGAAAAGTTTTCTCGACCTTTTTCATTTTCAACGACCAAAGTGTATGTCTTGGAGTCTCCACCTTCCACACTATGGATAGTCAGTCTAGCTTCGTAACAATCGTCCTGATTAGGTATCTATAAAACAAAATAGAATAAATTGTATTTTTTTTATCACAATTAATGTTATAACTAAAGAATATATGTATTATTAGGTTGGGGGAAAAGAAATCCATAATTATTTTACATCCATCTATCGAGAAAATAACGGATTTCTTTCCATCATTTTCTTTCGTTATGAAATTTCTTTAAATGATGGAAAAATAAATCCATTATTTTCTCGGTAGATGGCTGTAAAATAATAATGGATTTCTTTTTTCTCAACCTAATATATAAATATTTTCCAGGAGCTATACCATTTTTTTAAAAACAAAGATATTTACAAAGAATTATTTTTAATTGTTTTCAGCTTTTAACTCTTAATGCTTTACAATAATGTTTGAATATTTTTTGGTCGAATTTATTTTTTTTAATCATTATTCGGCAGTTATTTTCTTTTTAAAACTTCTAAAATGAAGTCCGGAAATTCAAATTCGGTTATTATGATATATGAATTTAAAAATATTTTCCAATACAGTACAGTTACAGCTGAATTTCTAAAGTGAAGATTTTATTGAGGAATATAAAGCCGTTTCTTAGAATTTGTTTCGTTGGGGAGAGGGAAGATATAGCATATGACGTGTGAAATTCTTAAGCCTTATCATGAATATTTTAAGTATCATTCGATAGAATGGTTTTCATTCTAAAACATCTAAATTGAAATATTTAAATTCAAAATCCCGTTTGAATAGAAAAAAAAAGATATTAATGAAATTTAAGATTTTTGGATGAAAGGTTATTCGATTTTTATTTTGAAATAAAAGAAAAGAATTTTAACTGATCATTCATCCATTGCCATAGGATATGCTTTTCCGATTGGATCAAATGATTTTTGATTTCAATGAATGCTTTCAAATATGAAATTATCGCATGGGTTCATTTAAATATTAAAACTTTTGATTTTGATTTGGGCGGATATATATATTAAATTTAAATTTTTAAAAGTTTTGGCTTTTATTTCACTTTGATGTTAGTGTTAATCTCATCATATTTCAATATATATAGCATTCAAGTCATTCATTTTTTTCTAGAATACTACATTTGAAAGCGAATATTCAAGATAACGGAAAATTTAAGGACTGAGATATGTGAATATGTAAAGGACGTATTTTTTAAAAAGATTTTGGAAGATATTTATATTTCTAAGTTGGGCATAATACTGTTTGAGAAAACACCTAGGAAGCAAACATATATAAATTAAAAGCGAAGCGAATTTTAAAAATTAGAAGAAATATGCTTCCTTTGAATAATCTTCAATTTAATATCGACTAAAAATATTTCATTAGCTTTCTACAAACTCTAAATTTATTTTAGATCTTGTAGAAATCAAAAGAAATGCATCAATTAATTTCTAAACTATGAAATAATCTGCATTTCTATCCTATCTTTCAATGTTTAGTTTGATTTAAAAATAACATGAAAAATACATTTTTTTCTTTATTTCAGTTTTTTTCAAACATTAAGAAGCAGTTCAAAGGAAATTGAATCTTTCTCTATAAATATATATTTTTATTATGCTTTTCAGGTTTTCTTATTGTGTTTTTTTATTATGTTATGAATAGATTTTTTTGTTTTTTTATTATGTTTACAGAATATAATGATGAATTATTACAAGTGTTGTAAACAATCTTAATCAAAAATATACATGAGATGATATCAAATTTAGATGATATCTAATTAGATGATATTTTCTTTAAATGAAATCAAAATTAATAATTTGAAGAAACACCATTTAAAGAAGTAAAATATCATTTAAACATAAAATGAAAATTTAAAAAATCGAAAAACGGAACCTTTTAATCTCCGCAATCCTTAAATAAATTATATTTATATATTTTTAGAAATCTATTCCATTTCCAATCTTAAATAAATATTGAAGCACAAAAGCGTCAATTAATCCGAATAGGATTTCAATCTTGTATCTGATACCTAATTCGTCAACAGCAAAAAGAAATGATCAACCATCAAAACTTTAACAGATTATTCGCAACTATGTTGGTTATTAATTATGACATATTAATCAACGTCATGCGTCTTCATGGATATTTCACGCTATTACGCCTTATTAATGGTGCGCTCAGTTATATTACTTTAACACAGAAAATGCAATTTTAATTACATTCTGCGTCGATAATGAAGCATGCAGAAAGCATTAATAAATCATAAAAGGCTTTCCGAAGCTTACTGGAAAATTTGTTAGTTCTCTTTCTCCTTTTCGCGAAGTAATTGTGGTGGATACAGAATTTATTCTGGATTTATAGAAATATAGATATTAGTTTAGATCTGCACTCGTACTAAGGTGATTTGTGCAAATACGTAAATTAATTATTAGGGGAAAAAATAATTGTTTCAAATTTCGAAATATCGTTTTGATATTATTTTTCAAATAATATCGAAAAGGAGTGTTTGATATGGATTATAAGTTCAAAAAATTGTTGACATTAATATGTCTTTGAAAAATGCTTGATGAAAGCAATAATTTATTCAAGGCTTAGGACTAGGATGATCAGTTTTTCGTTATTCTTTCTTAACTTCTTCCTCAAAAAAATTATAACTTTAATTTTCGACATTTTGTTTCTCATAACACTCAATTTCTAACTAAAAACTATCCATCTAATGCATGTATTCAAGCATTTTATCATAGAATGAATGACTTAATTCTAGAATGCATGACTTGAATCTAGAGTGCATGGCTTAATTTTAGAATGCATTACTTGAATCTAGAATGCATGACTTAATTCTAGAATGCATGACTTGAATCTAGATTACATGTCTTATTTGTAGAAAGTATGACTTAATTCTAGAAGGCATGACTTAATTCTAGAAAGTATGACTTAATTCTAGAAAGTATGACTTAAATCTAGAATGGATGCCTTACTTCTAGAATGTATGATTTAACTTTAGAATATATGAATTAATTCCAAAATGCATCATTTTTATACACTAAAAACACACTTTTTAAACAGATGAATATAATTTGGAAAATTATTTTAAAACTTTTAGTTTATTTTTTCCAGTGAAATTTGTATAAACAGTTGAAATATGCCGATTGGATGCATTGTGAATTAAATCATATCCTAAGGACATAAATCATGTTATAACAATTCTGCAATAAAAATAAAAGTTTCTTTTTACCAGTATATTTTTTGCAATGGAATTTAAATACTTTTTTAATGATAGAATTGTTCATATAACAAATACTTAGGTATGTTTTAAAGTTTCCAGTTAAACTCTAATTGTATTTCATATATTACAATATCGTGGCGTTTTCTGAAAATGTTTATAAAAACGAATTAAAAAAAGATTTACAATCAATCATTTTTGCCCTTTCAAACAATCTTGTGAAGTCTATAAATAGAAATAAAACTGTGCAGCCAAATGGTTACATGATGCATTGAAGAGTTAAATGATAACTATTTATTATTTCCAAAAATTATAAATTTATTATAAAAGACAGAATATAAATATATTATTAAGTTGTTTCATTTATAGACTAATTCTCTTACAGATACGAAATTAGAATTAGATGAGCAATTCGAAAATGAGTAAGCTTTGCACAATGAAATAATTCGAAACTCCCCTAAGAGCAAAATTAACAAAACTTTAGCAAACAGTTTGGGAAGTTATCAGAGATTTCAGAGGAATATTAATAGAAAGTTGTTTGGAAACGCTTATTTAATCATTTCTAAGGAATTTCTAGGAAATTTTGGAGTAAGTGGGGATTTCTGTGGTTTGTAGATATGCAAGGGGACATATTTACAATCATGGACAAAGGAGGAAGTGGGAGTAATAATTCTGTTTGATTGGACTCTTGGGACGCCAGATGTTGGAATTCATAACAGAATTGGCGAATAAATGATGCAGTTTTCATGTCGGAGATGATGAAAAGCAAATTATTGAGGAGAATCGTCATATTCTCGACAAGACATGGGCGCAGCTACTGGGCGCAGTTAACTGTCGAAGATTCATATTAACTGGGCGTACATTAACTGGCGAGTACATGAGCTCAATATAAAACTGAAGACAACGCCAATAAATTGTGTAATGTTTGTAAAACTTGGATTCGTAATTGCTCAGGGCGAACTGTTATAATTCGATTAAGCTTATCAATTTTTAGTGTATTATTTAATGTCACGCATTTCTTTTCATAATGAATCCTTTTAATCCTTCAAATTACTATTTTTTCATTTATATTTTCATTCATACTGTACATTATCATGTTCATTCATCCACTTTTGTTGGACACCAGGTCTTCTTCATTCTAATTTTATGATGATGATGGCATGTTCGCTTTACAATGGTAAGAGGGACGCTGTAGAATGGAAAGAGGGACGCAGTAGCTTCTGTGGGTATGGACCCCTGAGCACCCGATGACATGAGTCTGACTTCTAGCTCAAATGAAAATGACACGCATATCAAATTCACTAGCAAAGCCCCTTTTTACAGCATGGTACATTCACTAACCTCACAGACAGAGCACCTAAGAACAATCATGCCCTGCACGGGACTCGAACCCTGGAAGCCAGCATTCTAATTTTATCATGTATTTTTATGTTTTATGTCTGTGTATTTTGTCATTTCTTTCTTTCTTTCTTTCTGTGTAGTTTTTTTTGGGGGGGCGGGTAATAAAGTCCACCTATAACTATACCAAACCGGAAATGGGTATCTGAGTCCTAGAAACGAAAATGTGGTGTGGTGTTAAATGTTTGCAAAGGATCTTGTTAATTTTATGAATATATCTGGTGAATATGTATTTGGATAATATATTTTGATCATATATATTTATACTTTGTTTCCACCATTTCTTTTCTTGTCTTTTATTTATTTTATATAAATTTTCTATACTTTGTTTTATTTATTTTAAATAAATTTACTATACTTTGTTTTATTTATTTTAAATAAATTTAGTATACTTTGTTTTATTTATTTTAAATAAATTTTCTATATTTTGTTTTATTCTTTTTAAATAAGGAAATTGACCATGGTTTCGTAGTAAAATTTTTTGACATATTTTTTGTTAAGATATATTGTTTCTGATAATTTTATACGATATACATGTACTTATGATTAATTTTGCTTTCTGTAGAATACGGAGGTATGATAAAAAAATGCTAAATTTCATCAGAGCAAAGAATTATTTTTTTCTTACTCGATTTTAGTATGGATTTTTAAAGAAAGAATGTTACAAGATATTAGCAAAACACTATTTTTAAAAAGTCACATGTTTTATTATATGCTGTTTGCATTCATTTAGAATTGTTATATTGCTAAAGACATTTGCTTCTGAAAGGCAATTATTAGATATAAAACAATATAGAGTATTTCATATACGCTTTCCAGAAGCTGTGCGCACTACCTCAGCGACTCGGAAGATAGACGTTCTCTTCATAGTTTGTGTTTTGCCCTTGAAAGAAGAGATATAGATAGTAGCCTTTGTGTTATGTGATTAGTCAGCCGAAATGGCTGCATCTGTAGGGTTGATGTCTTTTTGTGTTTTTCAGTTTAGTTAAACATAACCCTCAATTGCTCTGAAATAGTTTTTTATGGTCTCCATTCGAGAAAAAAAGGTTCCAATAAACAATCTATCTAATAACTGCAGAAAATATTTAAAACCACAGAAGGTTTGTACACAACATAACGCCATCCTGTGCCCCCGGTGCCTATAACGCTAAGTCATCTAAGCAGTTGTATAAGCACAAGATGGGAGAAAGAGAGAGAAAAAAAAGATAAAATTATTAAAGAAAAAAAAGAGACGATATAACATGCAGAGATTTCCAGAGAGAATGTTATCGGTGTCAAACCTTACACGAATCTGTTCAATTTGTACGTACGGAATGTGTGTACAAATGTATAAGGCTTTAACAACTGCCTGTATCGCAAGAAGTTGTCCTTCAACGAAACTTGGTAAAAATCAATGCAGTAGGAGAGTGGCGAAGTGTTAATTTCTCAGCCCAACTACGGTCGAATTTTGGGAAAGAAGGTGAAAATGGTCCCATACGAAGAGCAGATATTTCCTCTGAATGGTTTTGATAAGCAAAATCGCTTTGAAATTTCTGCGGATATACAACTTGGTTTTTAAAATGATGAATCTGTCGATCAATTAGGTTTCATTGAGGAAGCAACATTAGAAGCTAGTGGGATAGAAAAAAGCATAATATTCTCTTTGGGGAAAGAGAGAATCCCAAGTTCACAGTGCAGCGCACGTAAGAAAACATGCGAGATATGTTAAGTCATTGTGGAACACATGTAAAACACCTAAGGTCACAGTAAAACACATGTGAGACACCTAATGTCACAGTACAACACATGTGAGACATCTAAGGACACATTACAACACATGTGAGACATCTGAGGTCACATTACAGCACATGTGAGGCGCCTAAGGTCACAGTACAACACATGTGAGACATCTGAGGACACATTACAACACATGCGAGACATCTGAGGTCACATTACAGCACATGTGAGACATCTAAGACAAATTCTTTCTTCGAAGTGTCCAGAAATAAAGTGTACAGTCTTTTCTAAAGAGCTACACACATCACGACGTCTTAACAAGATTTAAAATAATATACACACAATTCTGTTACAAGTGATATATACTATCTTACATTGTTCTAGATTTATAAACCATTGAAATTGAATACTTCTTTATGAACCACCGTGTATTTAGGTTTCAAACATGAACAATTGCTTGCATCAGAAACAAAGTACTTTTTTGTTTGAGATAACTCTAGTAACACTAACTCGGGGCTTAATTACTGGTCAGTCTCAAAAGCTTTAACTTTTCCTAATATCACTTTTGCTATTTAATGGGTTTTTCAGTATGTCAGGTAGACTTTCGTTTCTTACATACAGGTATTAGAAGCTGTGTTTGTACTTTAATCAGTTGTCCGCTTATAATTTTTTTATTGAATTATCGCTATGCTGGAAATAGAGTCTGAAAGACAGTGATGAAGTAGTACGAAAATGTTTGATTTTTATGATACCAAGATTGCCCTGCATTTGAAACCTTTTCTGCAGAGTTAGAGCTTTCAATTTTTCCTGTAGAAACGTTTACCCGATTGAGCCATGTATGATCTAAAATATAGCGTTTTCTTTAAAATTATATTACATTAAACAAGTCAAAATACTTTGCTCCTGGTTTAAAAAATAATTTAATTCGTACTGTAATTTTGATCATAATTTTTTTTCGTATTCCATCATTGTTTTTTATCACTTTAAAATCGAGGCTTTTCATGTACTGTGAGGTACAGCGTAGTTGATTCTTAGCAAAAACCTAAGAGATATTAACTTTTCTAAGTGATTCCGAAAGTTTAAAACCATTCCCTGAAGTAATTTGCATTCGATTTTATTTACAAGTATTCTTCAAAGCTTTAGAACTTCTTAACTTAGGAAAAAAGACAATAGATGACTACTTTAGAAACAAAGACTGCTTTTAGTTATCTTCCAAACTCTTAATTTTATTATGGAGTATTAATTAAATTCGGTAACCCAATTTTCTTGTGTGATAGTTTCTGGCCTCTGAAAAAAAGTCATAAAATATCCTGAACTTGACAAACTTCATGATCACGTAGCGATTGAAGGTCGCGATACGAACCTGCCACTCTAGGGCCAGTAGCCGAGTAACATGGCCATAATACAAAAGTCGACTTCGGTATCGTAGATGTCATCTGGCTTATGAATCTAGAGCTGTAATCAAATACTTTAGGTCTACGGATGATTCCTGACACTGATTTACAAATGAGTTTTTAAATTTGGTAAGAGGAAACGAACAAACGAACAAAAGTTATTATTAAAAATAGCAAATAAATGGTTAAATTATTTATAAGGTTTGGACCTTTTAATCCAATATCTCGGAAAAAAGGAAAAACTTTGTTTTCCAAGCTGAAATTTAGGATTTCATATTAAAGTACATTTGAGTTTTTTGTATACTTTTAAAACGCATTATTGAATAAAATATTGCAAGGTTCAGAGCAGTTGATTCAGAAAGAAGTTCTGTATAAACTTCGGGTCACATTATTTAAAATTCCAAACCACCAAGTAAAATGACACATGCAGTTATGAAAATTATTTTAACAACAGACTTTAAATCATACTCACTCTTTGAATATCTTCAGCAGCATGTCTGCCGGTGTTTGAATTGGTCTCCATTCTGAAGGTTTCCCACTCCCAGTAGGTCTGCCTTGGTTCTGGATCGGAACAAAAGAGAACAACGATCACTGCGTTCTCATCTTTATCTACAACCAGATGGGATGTTACTGGAAAAGTGTCCACAAGTATCTGAGGTGGTCCTGGAAATAAAATAAAATATGAAAATATTATACTGATACTTAAGAAAGGATTTAACGATTGCATTTTGAGTTTCATGACAGTTTATTTTAATTATTGAAATTTTATTTTATGTTTTTTCTATTTCACAGTTGTTGCGTCTAATGAAACTCTCCATGGTCAAGCGAATTCAAGTTGAAGGGGCTTCTCTTGTTTTTTAAGTAGCGCCAACTAGGGTACGGCTTAACTACTCTATCATCACATTCGCTTGAACAACCCCATAGGGGGAAAGATTACCACTTAGAATAGATAAAATTGTTGAAGAACAATCATGCTCGGACCGGGAATCGAAACCAGGACGCCCACTTCACGCGGAAGACACGCTACCCGTGTGTCATGACGTCGGTCTATTAAGCAATAAATGAAGCTAATTAGTCTGGGTAACAATCAAATAATACTAGGGAGTTGTTTAGATTTAATTTTACTATTATGATTTTAATTATTATAATGATCTTATTTTGAAGGTATATTTGAGTAATTTGTGGATATATATCTGAATCGTTTATTGTGGTATTAGATATTAAGCTCTACGACTTATCTGGGATCTTCTATACAAACTTCCAGGCCACATGAATAAGAAGACGTGTGTCTTTATGCAAAGTTTGAAGGAATATATTTGTATAAGAGATTAAATTTCAGACGATAATCAGAAATGCGTTCTTTCTGATTCAGAGAAATTGTTACAAAAACACAGACTGTAAAAACAAGTGACAATCGTTTACTTCATCGGATATTATTTCATTTTAAATGTTACTTATAAATATGTATAGCAAAATTCTACATTTTAATAGCTTAATACTAAGTTTCCCTTCATCTTGAAGATCTCGGCGGCCTTGTGGTAAGGTCACGGTTTGTGAGCCTTAGGGTTTTCAGACCCGATTCCACCGAAGAAACATTGTGTAAGGGGGTATATTGAATTTTAAATGCGTGAGGGTCAAACTCCACCCCACTGATGTGGTGTAGTGTGGAGAGGGTGTGCAGCTCAGTAGTCATCCTCGTCATCTGACCTTGATTCAAAATGACAAGATTTCACCCATGATAGAACCAGTGTTGCTTTGCAGCTGGACATTAATATAACTAAACTAAACGAACTCTTCGTTTTGTAATGCTTTTACATGTAAGGATACTAATAGTATTGGTGAAAGCAAATTTTCAATAAATTCCAATATTGTGTGTTTGATTTATTGAGAAATTTTCTAGTTGAGGCTACAAGGACTCAGTAGTGAGTAATAGTTATTTATTCAATATTAAGTTTTAATTCAGAAGTAATTGATTCAGTAATAGGTCACAAACTTTGTCTTAAATTAGTTACTCAAAATCAATCATTATTCACACATAAATCAAAAATATATAAAAAAAATTTCCTGAAGAATTTCCAATATGATTCATAATTTAAAAGTTTGCAATGGAACCTAACTATGTTCCTCTTATCAAGCTAATATTATTGCACTATACAATATATAAAAAATTGTAAATGAGTAAAAATAAAAGCTCTAATTTTTAAACAATTAGGATAAATTTAGGATTTTAAATCATTTTTCTGTGTAATCCTACTGGTATGGTGCCGGAGTTTAGAAGCTAGATTTCCATAATACGTGTCCTTGTAAATTGACTGAGATTCAAAATTACAAAGTCAATTCCAAAATAACACTAACATTATTTTCAAACAGAATTTTAATAATAATATTAAAATGAAATCTGCTATGCATATTTCAATGTATAATGTCAGAACATAATTTCTTGAACGGCTCGTGTTCGTGCAAGTTAAATCATATTAACTTGCACGGGCTCGTGCAAGTTAAATCCTATTTTTATTCTTTAATTG
The DNA here is from genome assembly GCA_026289955.1 of Argiope argentata. Lineage (NCBI taxonomy): Eukaryota > Metazoa > Arthropoda > Arachnida > Araneae > Araneidae > Argiope > Argiope argentata. Next base: position 691,205 of record JAOUZG010030082.1, read on the forward strand.
AATTAGTCACTTTATATTTCGAATGTTATAAAAAAACTTTGTCTCACATTTATTGCTTAAAATATATAACATTTCCTGTTTATTTCCTTTAACATCACGTGTACAAAATTACATTTTTTAAGGTTTTATTGGCTGTAGACATTAGTTTATTTTCTTAACCAGAGCTTTGTAAATGCAATGGCAAGCTGATTTTTTTTGAGATGCTCGAGCAGATAATAAAATTTCTTTTTCGCCTACGGAATTTTGTTGACGCCAAAATACCTCACTCTAAAAAACAACATCGGGTTCTAACATGACAATAGCTTAATTCAACTTACATGAACTAGAACAATTTTTTTCTACGTTTTTAACAAATTACATGTAAAAAAGTAATTTATGGAACTTCTTTTCACCGTAACTGGTTGTTTTTGTCTTATTTAGGATAAAATAGTGAGGTAAGTCCAAAAAGAGTGAAAGATTTCTGATAAAGATTTCTCTCTCATTTAGCGTAACATAATGATGTAAGTCGAAAAGAGGGAGAGACAGAAATTTCTGAAAAAGGTTCTGGTAAATCTTTCTGTTTATCAAAGCTATCGAGAATCTCATAAGACAAACGTTTCCTTATCTCCGATATAAATAAGTTAATTGCCTTCCTGGAGGATTTTCCTGAGAAATTGTTACAGATTTAGCTTAATAAGAGCCATTAATAAGTTGGAAATCACTGCTCATACTCAAGATGAATACCACTTTTAATAGCTTTGGTATAGAGCCAAAACAGAGTATAAAATCATCTGCATCTTTGTAGTCGAAAAGTTGCAACATATTTTATGTTTTATTTACAGTAAATATATACACTTTTATAAATTTTATGAGAATAAATTACTGGTTATTTAAAAACTCTTGGAATTCATCTGGTGCGTTTAAACATCGAGAAATGCTCATGAAATTAATTTAATGAATTCTAAGAGAAAAAAATACCAACTTTTTTACATGCTTTTAATGTAGCTGGTAGAGAGCCGAAACAGCGCACAAAACCTGAATCTTGTAGTCGAATAACTACCACGAATTTCATGTTTTATTTTTATGAAATAAATACCATTTTATGAATCTTTTTAATGTATCTTTTGTACCTTATTCGAGTCGTTGAAACATCAAGTGATGCAAAACAAATTTTATAAATCCCGAGGAAGAAAAAAAAATCCTTAACTCTTAACAGCTTTGATTAACGCTGGTATTTAGTATAATTTTCTAAATCATATGAATGAATCTCTGGTTATTTAAAAATTCGTCGAATTTATTTTGAAAACATCAAGAATTTTTTGCAAGAATATTTCATGAATACAGATGGAAAAAATCCAAAATTCTTTACCAACTTTCAATAACGCTGGTTCAGAGTTAAACCAAAATATAAAACTATTTGTTGTTGTCGAAAACCTGCAATGTATTTTGCGTTTTATTTTTGTGAATAAATATAATTTTTGAAATCGTATAAATAAATATCAGGTTACTTTATAATTCTTAGAAATTACATGGTTTGTTGTGACTAATGGCACTTGCCCTGGACAAGCCCTGCTGATACATCAGCAGATTTAAAGTCTAAGAAATGCGTCTCTTTGTTTTACAAGTAGCGCCATCTAGGGCAAAGAGTACGAATTAGCTACACACTCTCCACAACCCATTTTAGGGGGCGGACTACATTCATGCAAATTCATTCAATCATCTCAGATCGTAATTTAGACCTGGAAAAGAGAACGATTACCTCTGAACCAGTACCCCCGATGGTATTACTCTCGATATGGAGGACTTTGCGACCACGAACAGATTTAACGAGCGCTACACACTCGTGGAATCTTTTGGCCGGTGAGTTTCGAACTCGCAACCTAAGGAGTACGAATCAAACCCTCTACCAACCAGGCAATCCCGGTACACATGGTTTGTTGAAACATGAAGTAATTTATTTAAGTCATATAAGTTAAATCATCATTAAGTAAATTTATTTAAGTCATACCAACAGATAATAAATACTGAATGATCGGGACGCAGCAACAGCGGTTGGGTCCTAAAGATCATCACCGGTCATGGAACGATCCTTCCATGAGGAAGTGAATCCCACCATCGATGGGAGGAGCCAGACCCTCACTTTCTAATGTACCTCCAGGGTAGTGATAACCAACCACCATACATGGAAACATAAGATACTCATTTCGAAGTGTTGGTCCGGGCGAAATCAATTCATTTAAAACGAATTTCATGAATAGAAAAGGAAAAAAAATAATTTCAGCCCCCAATTCAACTAACTTTGAACATTGCTAACTTAAATCGCAATCAGAGAAAATATCCATCTTATTATCTAGAAGCTACAACAAATATTACACTTTTTTTATCAAAAGAATAGATTTCCTCGTATCGAGTTGTTAAATCGTTAATTGCTTCGAATTTCTCAGAATTTGTTCAATCATTCGAATCGCCAAATCATCAACTACTTCGAGTAAAACAAATTCCTTGAAACAATCGAGGGAAACAACCTTAGGTCAATGAATATCAAAGCATCAGAACACTATAGGCAATCTTATAAACACATTTAATTAAACATTTTGTTGACCCAAATGTTTTCATCTGATGTACTCGAATCTCTCGAGATTACGTTGGATCTAAGAACAAATAGTAACATTAGAGGTTTGAGAATTTTCTTTTGTTCAATTACGTGCATTGCTTCCATCACCAATTAGCTTTAATAATTAAAATAATCGGAATCCTTCTCGAGATATCGCACCGAAAGTCATTCAGCAATTAAAACTCTTTATTTAAATTTCTATGAGTATCCCCTCATCTGCAGAAGTAATTACTGGTCTTTACGGTCTTTCGATTTCGTCTGGAGTTGGAGAATTTTTATATGTGCTCTCACAGTTGAAGTAATTTTCTTTCCACCATTAGCTGTTAGGCACTCGTTAGCAAATGGTCTCTTCATTTTGAGTTTTCCTTTGCTTTGAGCTTCGAGAAAGAGATGGCTTTGTATAATTAGGAAGTCAACGACCAATTAAGGTGAAATAAAAGTATAATTTCTGGATTCAAAAGATTTTTGGCATCTTATTAATTAATGATGTATGAATTTGATTGGGCTTAGAGAAATCTGTTGAATTTTTAAAGACTGATCAGTTTTATTCATGTCGAGTGATATTTCCCTAGATTTATTGGATCCAGAAGAGAAATTATAAATTCTTAAACTAGAGAAGAGTGTAAAGAAAATAATCTTATAAATTCTTTATTTTGACCGATTTCTATCGTGAATAGGTTGGAGTAATTTCTATTCGAGTTGATCGTGCATTTATAAAATATTGTGCATTTACTAATCGAAATCAGCCCTAAATATATTTAACAGATGACCAAGAACCAGAAAGATTATTAAAAAGGAAAAGCACATTAATCATTTGCTTGTAAAGTCTATCATAGAAGCAGCATATCATCAAGCAAGGGTGCCAGTATTGTACCATCATTACAAAAAGAAAAGGTAAAGAGTTTTGGTAGCAGCATCTCTCTCAAGGAAGTATTAGAGTACATAGAGTTATAATAAACCTTTTTAAGGATAGTATTTTTAAATAATTTCGAAACTATAGTCTTCCATATTATGAATTATTGTTTAATGCTCATAATTCTTTTAAAACATTAATTTTGAGTATGTGAATCCGAAAAATAACAAATAAAGTATAAAACAATAATTATTTATATACGTTTATATTATCATGGAAATCTAATACAAAAGTGGCTATTTTTTAGCTTATTCTCTATGTGAATAAGGTTTATTTAAAATTTAAATCTCTTTCATTTAAAATTATTAACTAAATTATATACATATTTTCTTTTCTCACAGTATAATCTAGAAACACGTGTTTATCCTATTCGTATAATTTTACTTATCAAAAGGATGATAATCAAGGGGTTGAAAAAGGTATCTTCTGGGTTGTGAATAAATCGCCTTATCCTTTCAGTTATTTATTCAAAAGTTTTTTTTTTGTAGTTTTTAAAAATGTGTTAATTTGTTTAAATCGAAAATTGATTTTTGCTCTCGATGTAAAATTTGTAAAAATATTTGTATCCCCTTAATCATTTTTCTTTTTGATCTTTATTTTGAAAAGGACCACTGCTGCCTGATGGTAAGGTTTCGTATTCGGAGCCACAGGTTTTAGGATTCAAGACCCGAAGCATGTTAAATCCGTCTTTTCACTGGTGTATTGCTGTGTAAGTTCGTAGAGGGGACTTCCACTTCATGTGTTGTTCCCATCATCTAAACGTGAAGAAAAATTGCGAAGTCAATCCCAAAATAGCTCTACTGTTGCTTTAAAACGGGGAATAACAAAAATAAATAACAGCCTAATTTTGATTTAAATCAAAGTTGAATAGCGCATGAGCAAAAGTGAGATACTGAGAAAATGATTTTTTTCTGTATCACAATAAGAACATCACGCATGTATTAATTATTTATTTAAAAAGAAGTCTTTTTCAAAGCAGGATATTGAGTCACAACTCGATAAGATTGATACTTATGAGCCAAATAAATTATAAATTATGAAGATTACTCCAAAATTAAAAACAAAAATTGTGTTTATAACTATGAAAATTGCAGATATAAAAATTTTCTAAATTACTTATAATGTTAACAAGCTCTCATCAAAAAGCCTTTGATATTTTAAAGTAGGTCTAGCTGAAAGGTTTGATTTTTTTATAATTGATTAACTCTGAATTAAATAGTTTTTTTTTTACTTTCTAACTCAAATGTCAGTATTATTTATGCCTGTATAATCAGACAGATTTTAATTTTAAAATTTTCTATTAAAATATATCATTATTAGTATGTCTTAAGAAAGTGATTTTTTTCTTATTAATTCAATCTATTTTTTATTATTAAATTAACACAAACTATTTATTACAAAATATATAACACACCATGATTATAACTTTTCAGTATGTTAGTATACCTACATTCTTGTAAACATGTATAACTAAAAAAATTTCATCGAATTATTTCTTCTTTCCAGTAATACTTTAGATATATGGCTTTTTCTTTATCTCGGAATTCAGAATAAATATATATTCCAGAAATAAAAAGGCTTATGCTTGAAAGAACAAAAGCCAGAAAATTTTGGTCGGAAACATCTTTATGCTTTGGATTTAGTGAATAAACGTTTTGTTTCAGATTTTACTAGAAGGATTTGAATCCCGAATTTTAGTATTACATACAAGAAAACATCGTTTACAACTGAAACTGTAGGAATAAAATATGAAATATTAACTGCTTTTTGAATTAAAATTAGAAGTTATAACTGAAAAATAAAACATGCTTCATGCATGATTATTATTCGCTGAATTACTTAAATACAGAAAGGAGAATAAATAAATTCATTTTGTACATTTTTTTACATAATCACGAAAAAATGCAAACCTTGTAGAGCCAAAGAACAGAATTTTTATATATAGTGTTCTGTAATATTATTGTTCAGTACATTTACTCATCAAAAATTAAGTTTTAAAAATAATTGATTGGATAATAAATGGACTCTAGGTCATTGCCACTGTCGATTGGTTCTTGTCACTGGCGATTAATTTGGCGACTGGCGACCGAAAATAAAATAATAATGTATTAAATCAGTGTATCTTTAAGAATTCTAGATCATTATCAATTCTTCTAGAACTTTCATTACTTTACTGAAAAGCGAATAAACGAAAGACTATAGCCGGTGATGATAGTAGAGGGAAATTTCTTTTTGCATTGAGAACCATCTTTCTGAATGATATTCTATCATACTAATATTCTATTAACCATTTCAAATTTGTCTGCATGTTGCTAATTTTTCCAGGTGATGTCTAGTGCACACTTCAGTTGAACTTTATTAATTATATATTTTCTTTTAATGATGATGATCTTGTGTCCGCTTTACAAAGGAAAGAGGGGTGCAGTTGCTTCTGAGGGTAAGGACCCCTGCGCACCCGAGGGCAGAAGTCTGACTTCTAGCTCATATGAGAATGGCACACACATTCGCTTGCACAGTCTCTTTTTACAGGGGGGGAGGGCATTCACACACCTCACCGATAGAACACAGAACAGCCATACCCTAACCGGGACCCAAACCCGGAACGTTCAGAGCGCGAGGAAGAAGAGCTTCCTTTGTGCCAGGATGCCGGCATTCTTGCTTAATAAAATATCTTTATATGATTTGGAGTTTCTAGGATTTCTCGCCGGATGGATTTCCCTAAATAATACTGATGAGGTATGAATTATTATGAGTGTAATACATTAACTTTTTTTAACTGAAAAAAAAATCTATCCATTTTGTACATTTGCAAAAGGCTATTTCTTGCTGTAGATCTGGATATTCTTCTGGTTGTTTTGAAGGAAAATACAAGTTTAACCAATTTTTATGATTGCTTGGAAACTAGAAATTCAATTATCGTTATTAAATGAAAAGTAGCCATCGACCAGAAGTTTTATATTATTTTACCAATGTTACTTAGACCAATAGAAAATTATTCGTTGAAAGTCTGGAATCTGGGAAGCCCTTAGCCAATATAATAGCTAAGTCTTATTTCTAAGAAGTGTTAAAAGGAATACTCTTTATTCAAGGAAAGATGCGAAAATTTCAAATAATCATGAGCTCTGGCTTCATTGATGCTGGACTAAGTATAATTAAAATTTCTTCCACGGTATAAAAAAGCACCATTGGATTATCCTAAGCACAACTTTAGAAAATTTATCTCATAGAAAAAGTAAAATATTTCATAACTAATGGAAAAAGTAATATTTAAACAAAATAACCAAAAGATTATTTTCCAATTTTTGTTCCTCAAGTTAAATGCATCATTTGTTATTATGGGGAAGAGGAATTTATAGTAATAGTTTCTTAGGCTTTAGATCATATATATATATATATATATATATATATATATATATATAATAAAATGAAACTTCGATATAAAAAATTTGGAAAAAATGCAAGTAAAAAGGTTTAAAAGGTTTTAAAAAAACAAGACAAATGTTTCTGTGAATTTCTCCTCGAGTTATGAAGTACCAGTAATATTAATTATATAATTCCATATTACATAAGACAGTATTAGAAATTTATATAATAAATATTTAAAAAGATTATAAAGGAGTATACTTCTTTTACTGTTAAATATTTTAATATTTTACATTTTTTTAAAAAAGATAGCATGATTATATTAAAGATGAATAGAACATTAAATAATTTTTAAGAAATGGACGCACTTTCTATTGATTAATAGAACTAGTTCATTGGTACAACAATTTTTTTATTAAATAAAAAAATTAACCCTGTATTTTTATCTTTAATTGTATACATATTTATAATTTTAATGTAAATTTATGCGAAATTAATGGTAATTTAAGCATCATCACCTCAAAAATCATTTACTCATACGAAAAATCTAAAATCCTTTCATTTAGGAACTAAGAATGATATTCTTTTTCAATTCATTGGTGATCAATTAAACAAACTCTATTACGGGAACGTAATTGTAATCAAATACATTTTAATTAATTCGCTAATGAATAGTCCGACTATTTAGTTTTTCAATCATACTGTCGATGTTATAACCTAATGATTTGTGTAAATAATTATATGCCTATTTCGATCTTCAATGAAAAATCTAAAAATCCATCCAGATCTAAAAAAAAGGATTTTTTTACCAAGTCATGTTTTGTTTTCATTTTCATGCATTAAAGATTTTGATTAGCTTTAATTTGAATGTTTTTTTTTAGTTTTAAATTTTGAAAAGCCTTTCTACTCTCTGTGAAAAATATTTTTTTATTAAATATTTTTTTACTATGCAATTATTTCGAAATGAAGATTCTTTTAACTGATTGGTTTGGATGATTTGATGAATCATTCTATTTTTATAATTTCAAATATTGATTTCCCTTTCAATTTAATTCACTCAATGCAAAAAATCATATTTTAAAACATTTCTAAATTACTTTCATGTAATTTTGTCTAAAATCTAAAGTAAAATTAACTTTTAAAAAATCTGTGATATAAAGGAGAATAAATAAACTAGAATTTGAAATTTATCTTTAAAATTATATTTTAAGGTTTTTGAATAAACAAACGGATCACAAATCTTATCAGATAATGAAATGTAAACGGGAAATGTGAGCACAATTTATTGTAGTTAAGTTTAACCTTGTCAATAAATGTTAGGTTCCTCAATTATCAAGCAGAAGAGCTTAGGATGAAAATTTATAGATATTTTTAGTGAATAGATGTTAAGTCAATGATCTTCGAAGTTTATAATCTTATGTCGATTTCAGTTAAAAATAAAAGTTCAAGGAAAGACAAAAATTATCTAGATATTTATTAAAAACTGAGATTCGTAGAACCTTTTATAAAATTCTATATCCTATTAGGAAGCTACAAAATATGTGACTGTAGTAAAAAATAAGCTGTTGTTGTATAATAATAATTTGTTGTCTGCCTGTGGATGGCTTATTTCAGATAGCACTAACTTTACATACGTATCGGTTATGTTATGCTTTTCCTGAATAAAACGTCATTAATCATTACAGAATGTGTAATGTATAAATATTATCAGATGATTTCCAAGACAATAGCAATATCCTTGGTAAAACAATACACTTACAAATAATTAAAATATTATAAAATTATTGCAAACAAAGGATATTTAGGAATAAAAACTGGTTGCTGAAACTTATTATTGCTCATTATCCATAATAGATAATAAAAAGGCAAATTTTATCTATTGTTACATAAATTAGAATCTGAACAATAATTAATGGCACATTTTTAATGTTTCGTAAGATTTCATATAATGTATTATTTTACATATTAAAAACAGTATTTTTAAAGTTATTATTTCATTGACTCCAGAATTATATCATTCTCAATTAAAAAAATAACGCAACTATTTAAATTTATTTAAAAATTAAATAGTTGAGTAAAATTTTATACATCAATTATAATTAAATCTAAATATTATTATACTTGGTGTGTTATATTCCAGTAATTTTTTTATATAAATTCCAATCGATCAAATTTATTTCTCTGCAGTATTAAATGTGCAAATGACATTAATTTAAATGCAAAATTTTTCACTAAATAATATAAAATGGTAGAAAAATTAGAAACAAATATTTTAAGACAAATCATTAATTTCCTTTTATCAAAACCAAATTACTTGTGAAAGCTTTATTTCGGTTACGCGTAATGTAATTACAATTAAGAAATTTTAAATATGTTGAATATAAATCATATTTTCTTTCTGCGTTAAAACCTAAGCAACAACTTTTCCAATAAAATTCAGACAGTTTAACTCGAGTCCAATTTAATTATAAATATTAATAAACAATCCGAAGAAAATTAATCGTTAGCAAACTTTAAACATAATCCATTAAGAACGGAAAATTATTGTCACTCAAACTATCTTTAATACGAAAAGGCAAAAATCAAACAATAATATAAAAATAACAAAGCCAATAATCGTGGTTTGAATTGAATTTGTAGCTGACGACGGTTTGAAAGATACAGCAAATTCCTCAAATTGCAAAAATTGGAAAAATTCCGCAATTTCACAATTAATATTTGTAGTCAGATTTCTTAGTTAATTGATTGCATGGAAAACTTTTATGATTCTGGTTCGACTTTAAATCTTCTAAAAGCAAATTTTGCAAATACAGTAATTTACTTATTCATCGCCTCCTTTTCTCCATATAAATCTACGAGACTAACCAGTGTTCAAGAGCTAATTAAAAAATTTTAAGCAAACGTTGCTTAGCTTTAATTAAAACTAAATAATGATCTAATTTTCAAATACCACATCGCTTTTAGTCTCAAAGACCAACGTTTCAGCAAAGTATAATTAAGGATTACTGACAAAGATTAAACCTTTTGAACTCCATAGCCCAACTTTTCTCAGCTATTCTGTTTCATCTCCCTTCCCCCCTTCTATTCTATTCATTAAGCATATGCTTGTTAAAATAGAAAAGAGGAAGAAATTCGTTAAGTAGAGACTGATTTCTGGAAGTATCTGAAGGTTTAAGTTAAAATCTGGGAAATAATTTTTACCGTGGTTGTACTAATAAAGCAAGAAATGGAGACTGCTTTCAAAAAGTCACGAAATTAATTAACGTAATTATCTATTTAAAGAAAGCAGGATGATAATTTGACTGCACAAAGTTTGCTGAAAATCCATTATTTGCTTTTTTAAATGAGATTTAAATCTCAGAAACTGACAAAAATATAATGGCATCAGAAAAGTTTTAGATTCATTCGAGAATTTAATTCTTAATCAATAAATTAAATCAGCGTAATAATATTTTCCAATTCCAGTTATTACTCTCCCTATATATATTTATTTATCTTGTTCAAATTTTCAATCGTTCACATAAATTTCATTTATCCACTCAAGTTCAAATGCATTTTTAAAAAACCTAAACGAGAAGACACTTGATGTTTATGCAGGTTTTTTTTAAATATTAATTCATTAATTTTATTAATTAATTTAAATTTAACTTCCTCGCCAAAAATCTTCATATTCTCACAGCCAAATGAGTAAGACTTTTCCCCTACGCTTATTAGGTTAGACTTAACATGTTTTCAACCTATTATTTCAAATGATTCCCTTTATTTTCTATTTGTTTGAGGCATTTAAAATTCGACTTTGTTAATTTTTCAATTCACTTTGTAGTATTTTTGAATTAAAATAAATAGAATTAAGAAAATTTTAAAAAAATACCAATCTGTATTTTATAACCCGAAATGGCGTAGAATATTCATGCGTTTGTGTTGCCCAATTGGCGTTGAAAATTCACGATTGAGCAGTATATTCAGATTCATTTTCCAATGAATACGGTCTTTATTTTGTTTGTACGAAACATATATATATATTTAAATTACTTTTATTAATTGTAATTATTTAATAAAAAAAGTAACTAAAATATTTTTTCTTTGTTGACCTAAGTAGGAATGGACTTTAAAAATTATCTTATATTACTAGTTATTAACAAAATAAAATTATATTATTTATTATTTCTGCATGCATTATACTTTGGTTTAATATAGAATCATCAAAAGAGTCTTTATATGTAATTATTTTCTTTTGATACATCATATTGTAGGTTGATAACTGTTACTTACTCGATATTCTGTATCATCTTATTCGTCTATCTATTTACATCTTTTATATATAAAGGCTCATGGTGACCCAGTGGTAAGGTCTCGCTTTGTGAGTCGTAGGTTTTCAGGATTGTAATCTAATTCCACCAATGATCTGTCTTGTAAAAGGATATGTTTCCTGTTAAAACGTCCCCTCACTGTCATGGTATTGTGAGGAGAGAGGCGTGTTAGCTCAGGTGTGGTCCCCGTCATCTGACCACGAATCAAAATTACCAGGGTCGTGCTGGTATGTGTATTTCATAGTGTTGCTTTACAAAGAGACTTTAATGTGACTGAACTAAACCAAACATCTGTAAATAAACTAAGAGGTTACAAACATGTTATCATGTGTTGCATATTCGAGTTAATGTATGATTTTACTTTTTTTTCGTTTTACAATTTTATAGATAGACAAGCTATTTAATGTAAATAACATTTCATTAAAAAATTAATGTTTATATCATGTCTGTAAGTTTTTGTTTTATATCATGCTAAGATATCAACAAATCTAAAATGGTCATATATTAAATAATTTTCTCAGATTCACCAAAAAAAATCAGCTTAGAATTAAGAATTTATTCTTTTTTAAAGAATCCTAGCCCTTTTTTGGCCCATCCGCAATATATTGCTCTTTTTCAACACTTGAGAAATATGCTAACTATGATATATCTTTACGTAATCGAGAACATTTTACTTCCAAAAAAGTATTGAGATAAAATTGGAATTAGTGTATTTGTTCATTGGTTTGTAATATGTTTCTTTTTGAATTTCGCAGACATTTTCATTTTTTTATGAGATTCTTCCAAAATAGTCCTTCAAATCTACCAAATCGGGACGACATTACTCGCAAAGCTAAAATACGTTCGTTCAATACTAAAAAGGTTTAACAACATTTTGAAAAAAAATTAATAAATATTACAAACTGCATTTCCTTATACCTCGAATTTAAAATATTTGAACACTATCTTTTTCACTATGAAAGAAACATTTAAAGTTTAAAATAAATCCTTCAAGTAATGACGTATTTAATTTCAAGATAAGGAAAAATCCAGAAAGCTTTCTTATTAAAAATGAGTTATTTTGAAGGATTTGATTTAAAATCTTTCAGAAATAATTTGTAAAAAATATCGAAACTTTATTTACTTCTCAATGTTGCATAATGTGCTATTTTTCATAGTAAAGTTTATATTTATATGCACTGACACAAGTAATAATAAAAAACTATTTATTAAAATCAATTCCTACTTTGAGTATTAGGAAAGATTTATTTTAGTTATTTTTTATAAAATAATTACAATTGTTGTTCCACTTTACAATAGAAGAAGGGGTACAGTAGATTCTGTGAGTATGGAACCCTGAGTACCCAAGCAAAAATCACCCTTGTCTCAGTACTCTCAGTGGTATAACTTTCGACACGGAGAACTTTGTGACCAGGTTCGGACTCACAGGACAAGGAATGCGAATCCAACGCCCTACCAACCAGGCTATCCCGACCTAACAATCGCAACTACTATAAAGTCGAGAAAATTAGTTTTTAATTGAGGAATTAAAATTAATGAATTAATATTAGAAAGGACTGTATTAGCATCAAATGTCATCTACTACATGTTTAAAAAAATTACTTGAACTCGATTGGATGAATAAAATTTTTTTACTTAACAATTGAAAATTGGAACAGCATCTCTCTCTCTCTCTCTCTCTTTACA
>JAOUZG010030082.1:707595-748618 GCA_026289955.1 Argiope argentata
TCCAAATTATGTATTTTTCTTGACACTAGGGCTATTTTGGGACAGACCTCAGGATTTTAAACCGTTGTCAGTTGACTTGGACAACAACTGAGCTGGTGTCTCGTTTCCACACCAAACCAGTGGGAGGACGTTTGGCCCTGACAGATTGAACAAGCAATCCCCTAACAAAACGTTTTTTCAGTGGAATCGGGTCTCGAACCTAAGAGCCCTACAGCTCACAGGCCGAGACTTTACCACCTGGCCACCACGGTTCTTCCAGTAGCACATAAACAAAAGAATGCAAACCAAAGAAATATGGCATGTTAACACGTGACATTAACTGCAGCTTTATGGAAAATTTTGGGAAAAATCGATGGGCAAAATGGCGTCTAAAATATGTCTTTTTCTTATAGTCAATAAGAAAGTCAGATTCACGTTTAAGAAGAGAGATAAGACTTTTACTGACGATTATGTGAGAAAGCTTCGAGGAAATATCTCCTATTATTAAATATGCTATTGATATCCCTTTTGCAAAAAAAATTATTTTATTTACGTTTCTTATATTTGGTTTAATGAACATTGAGAAATGAATTCAACAATTTTGAGATGACTAAAATTATTAGTCAAGCCGATTTTAACTAAAAAAATCCTCATAAAAATTTGAATAAATATTTCCTATTCAAGGTGAAATATAGCACTTATTAAAAGCAGAAATAATGATTTATTACAATAAATGTTTTTTTAAATGATGTATGTGCTCTGTTTAATCTTTAAAAAGTCAAATGTAGAGTCAAAGTTAGATTTTAATAAGTATTAATATCTAGCTTAAAATATAATTTTTTGAAAAATGAATATAGAATGAGGATTAAAGGGATGAAACTTTTAAAAAGCTAAGACATGTTGGAAAAATGTACAGTAGGATGTGACGGTTTTGAAACCCTATTTTTAAAAAACCGGCTTTTTTTAAAGAAAGAACCATATTTTTAAATTAAGAAAAAACAGTTTAAAGTTCTTATATTAATATGAATACCCACCACTTTTATAACTTCATAAAGTTTTGGACCGATTCGTCTAGCAGCTATAGGCTTAAGGCAACGAGATGACAATATACTAACGCGTTATGGTTATTGGAATAACTATTAAATGAACTAAAAAATTTAAACACAGAAATATTTTTGAAAGTATTATCATTTTTAGAACAGGTAGTTCAAGAAATATATCAAGTAGAATAAGTAACTATTTTGCTGTATTTGAAAAATTCATAAAAAATTTCTAATTCTGCGGAAAAATCTACTGCCATTTCTTTCGATTCTAAAACTGAAATTATTTAGTTACCTGGAAAGATATTGTCTAGAATATTCCAAATTCTTTTGTAAAAACCGATTCTGATTAACAGAAAACCGAAAAAAATACTCATCAGTGTAATAGTTTTAAAAAAAGAAGTCACGGAAAAATCTATTCATAAGTTGAAAATGAATGATGAAAATGAAAAAAAAACTTGAAAATCCAATTCTTTTTAAGAAGAGGAATTTTCTTTGAGGCAACGAATAAAAAAATGATTTGCTATTTTATGCAATAAAAACTATGAAACTAAGCTCATTAGTTAGTGAACGAGTATTTTCAATTACTGTTAATATTGTGTCCAAAATAAGAATAAGACTTAATCAACATTCAGTGGAATATTGTATGATTTTTTAAGTCCCATTTTTAGAAGGAATAAATATTAGTGAAAATAATCTAAATATTATTTGAAATTCTGGTTTGAGTGTCCGTTATTTTATGTAAGTAATATGTATATGCAATCTTCAATTTATATATATATATAGACAAATATATATATATATATATATATATATATTTGACATTGATTTTATTCCGTTTTTTGTTAATTTTTTATAGAAAATAAATAAAATATTTTTCCCTATTCTGTTTGCTTTGACAAAAATTAGAAAACGAGTTAAAACCATTTGTTTTGGAAATATTGAAATCTAAAATCGGTTTCCAAAATGTCGTTTTTTGTTAAAATCCTAGTATACATGCCTGTTATCACAACCGACTGACTAAGCATAGCAGCAATTTTTATTACAGGACATCTTTACTCCGTGTTCCTCTATTACAGGAAATATGTAAAATTTCAGAACAATTTAAATAAGTAGAACTAGAATATACTCATGACAAAATTTCTGCGTCGTTATTAGTCATGATTTCAAGATCAAATTTTATATAAGCTCTCCTAGGAATATATGGACTATTATTTATTGAATCTTTAAAATCTAATGGCTCTGCTACAAATCTGTCAAAATGCTTCATTGATTGAATAAAATATACGAATTACCATTAATTTGAAGAAGAAAAACCCTAAAAATAAAATAAATTGTTCTAATTTAAATTCCATCGAAATATACAGCATCAAGCCTATAAATTATGGAAATAAATTACATAATATAAAATAAGTATCACCGAAATTATATTTTAAAGAAAAGAAAAATCATACGGAAAATAGCAATCATTGAGAGATGTATATCATTCTATAATATAATTATAAATTGTTAAAAATTGCGAAAATTCATAATTCTTGAAATATATGTATCATTTGAATGGATCTATTTCATTAAAATCTCTTAAATTCAAATTTTATTTATTGCTTTCTATGTGAGCCTTCAGTAACATTTACTAAAGCTAATATGCAAAGTAATAACATTCTATTTATACATTCTTCTCATTTACAATGATATTTTGGGAAATTATTTTTATTATCCATTTAACCTGTACTTAAATTTACAGTAAAAAAGAAGTATTTTTACTTTCCATCAAAAATAATTCTTTATGAGAAAAAAAACCTTTTCGAATAATACCTCATTCAAGAAAATAATAGGAGAATGGAACGGAATGTATTATTCGAACTGCGGCGACCTATATTCCAGTTCGTAGTCTGAAGATCCTTTTGTTCGCCCCCAAAAAGGTATTATCATTCTCGAAGGAAGTATTAAGAGAAGAGCACAGGACGCATATTGAAGAAGGCATTTCTAATTCCAGAAGCAGCTTCTAACATTATGGCCAAATGCTTTTATTTCGTGCACAGACACGTACAGAGGACAAAAGTGGAATTGCTTATGAATATGGACAGATGCCATCTAATCCTCTGAATAGGACTATTAATTTTCAATTTCTTTCGGGCTTTTAAAATCAAAAATATATATTGCTCTTATATGTTTTCGAAGGCCTTTTCTATTTCAGTAAAGTGTTTATTTAGTATGTGTCAAAATCGATAGAGATTATAAAGCATTGTTGGCATATAGTGTTGAGTTCCTTGTTGAATAATTACATTTGATTAGAGATATTTTGTACACTATTGTGTTAAAGTTATTTTGATAATTCTTTTGATATGTAACATAAGATGTAAAACTAAATAAGATTTCAATTTTTTATTGAAGTTGAAGTTTTCAAAATGCTCAATTGTCTGAAAATCAAGCTGTTGATTTTAATGTTCCAAGTTATCATAATCAGCCATCTTTTCATAAAAAAAATGTCCTTAGATATATCTTAATCTAATTTCAACGAAAGATAGTAAAAAAAAATTATAAATGACAGTAACAAAGGTACATAACTGTATAACAGATTATTGCATATTTTTATGGGTGAATTTGACTGGGATATTAAGAACTAAGATTAAGAATTTGATTCGAATGCACATCAATCCTTAGATTCTATCACGAATTTAAATTAACCATAAATTCAAAATCTTATTATAAGTTCATACAAAACAAAATACAATAATGTTTATGCTTAAAACAAAATTACTTTAAAGCGTTTGACTTTTTTCTTCTTTAATCTAAATTCACAGATAAATTTTTAAATTATGTTCTTATGTATTTATCAATCGTATTTAACTGAAAGATTGTTAAAAAAATTGTGAAGTCGCAAAAAGAAAGGTAAAAAGTTACATAACTGAATATTGTATATTTTATTAGTGAGTTTGATAGAGATACTAAGAGGTGAGATTGAGACTTTGATTCATTGCTCATTAGATCCCTCGTTTTCATGCTGAATTTACGCTAATCACAAATTTTAAATTCCATGAAACATAAAATATCATACAAAAAGACAATGTTCTTCTTTGAAAAAAATGCTACCATTACTTTATAGCGTTTTAATTTATCTAATCTAGTCTTAATTTTAAGTGGGCCTTATCATATAATTTTTAACCTTCAAATAAGAAAAAAATTATCAATTAAATCTTTAAAAATCATTTAAATACAAAGAATCGTATGTTTCGATCTTAAAAGCAAAATAAATATATGTGCAAAAATTTTGATATTTCCCATATTGTTGATTTTTTTTAATCAAACGATTGTCCTTACACATTATTCAATAAATTAGATGTCTATTTTCCCAATGCTGATTTGCCTGTAGTAATTTTTACTTAGGAATGACAGGTACACAGCCTTAAACTTTTATGCAAGGGGAAAAATAATTGGAACACAACCAAAAAAACTAAAAAAAAAATATTTAAGTGTAAAGTATTGTATGCTTCTTGGCTTTAAGATATGAAAATTTCACCAACAAAAATTATATTTAAGATGAATTAAAACACCAGACTTCTAATTTAATTATTTTTTAATATAAAACTAAGTGAAGACATAGATAATTATTTCTTAATTATTCTTTAGCAAAATATTTGCAATAACGATTAAAATTTAAATAGTTCCAAAAGACTCCATTTTTTCAAAGATTGTGATGGCTATTTATACAATTCCCACAAATGTATCGACTGTATTTATTTAATTAATGGAAGTCTAAAAGCATAAGGATATAATTTTACTTTTAAACTTGAAAAAGCTTTGATTTTTGGTTAATTTATCTATAAAAGAGAACTCTTAACTAGAATTCTTAATTGATGTCATTAAAATTGAAATCGACACACTAACGTGCTTATCTGGCTTCTAACATATACTGAAAATTCTCCACAGATTGAAGTGCTCTTTATTTCCAACTCCAAATGTAATTGTTCAGTTATTCCTTTTGTTATTTGATATTTGCTCAACAACTGACTAAATTTCTGAATAATCACATCAGGTTAAAACGAATCAATTGTGTCTGACAATAAATCAATGTTATCAAAATAGGCACTTTTCCATTAACCGGGTGTCAGTAAAAAATTGGCGGAATTCTACGTTTTTTGGCGATTTTTCGGTGCAACCCGGCTGACGGAAACTCAAAATATTTATTTTCGAAGAAATTTTTTTGTAGAATTTGTTGCACAAATAAAAAAAATTGCTCATATTAACGACTCTTAACCGAGAGGGATTTGAAAAACAAATATTAATAGAGTTTAAAACTTATCAAATAATATTTATCTCTATATTATTTCGCTGAATTGTTAGTGTTAATTAGAATTAAATATTAAATTTTGCGAACAGTCCTTAAGAGGCGGTGATATTTCTTGATACAATTTCCATGGGCATTGGGATGGATTCAGGTATTGATTGCTTTTAATCTATGAAAAGGTGCTTAACAATCAAACAATGTTTAAAAAAATTTATAATTGTGATTACTCTTTCTGAAAGACAGTATTAATTATTCTTAAGATCTTCTTAATAAGTACTCTTAATTAGTATTTTTGATTACTCCATCAGTATTGTGCCAATGCATTGATGTGTTTGTCTCACTTCTTGGGAGGAATTAAGGATTCTCATTACATTCGAATACGTATCCTTCATGATTGAAAGAAAGAAAAAGGACAATTCTTAAATGCTTTCTCTCTAATTTGAAGTCTGGAGAAAACTGAAAAACTAAATTTTCGGTTCCATGAACATAGACAGAACAAAATAGATTGTCTTAGTTAATACGACAATCTTATGAAAATATCTGATTTAAGAGAAAAAGAGTAATAATATTTATCACTGCATTTGATGCAAACGCTTATGACAAAGACAACATAAAACAAAGAAAAAAGTATTTCTCAGACTACTTTACACTTTATCATTGAACTTCTACTATGCCAAATAATAGTGGTAGCATCTAAATATTTAAATAAACCAAACGTTATTTGTACTTATGTATTACGCCGTCTTCGCCAACGATCGCCAACGGTTTTGTAACTCATTGGCGACGGTTTTAAATTTGGCGATAAAGATTAATGGATTACACCATTGCGGAAAATCCATAATTGGCGGTTTAGCAACTCATTGGTGACGATTTCAAATTTGGCTATAAATAGTTAGACGGTATAATACATAAGTACCAGAGAAATGATATAATTACTGACATTCCATTCTTATAGACGTCTGATTCCAGAAATTTATAATTTCCTAATTAAATGAATGTATCTTTGACAAATTTTATAAAATTGATTTAAATAAATTTTTGTCTCAAAGAGCTCTAACAGTTTCAAGTAATTGTTGGACATAAGATGGTTGCAAAATTTCATTTTTTGTAATCTTTAAAAATGGAACTACCAAATAATAACATTCTTCTCCAATGAGTTATTAATTTGTCTTATTACGATAAATCAAATTACATTTATTTTCTTTATCTTCCTTCCCAAGATCTGTAATAGAATGCTGTTTTCGCTACGAGAGATATAAATAATTTTAGGCAACGAATAGTTGAAGCTCGAAATCGCGGATACAATGCATAAAACATTAATGGAAATATTCTTCAATATCTTTAAACAGCAAATCGTTTTACCTGCTTTTACTATTATTGCAAAATTATTATGTAAGCTTCTTTGAAAGTAGATCTGATTTTAAACTTTTGAGATACTTTTTCCAGTAATACTTTATTATTACTTATGTTTTTTTGTCAGCAGATGCTTTTTTTAAATGTTTGACATAGAAACTATGACTTCCTAGCTGTTATTTCCTCTCAAAACGGTCGAAACTTAACTTGATCTTTGAATTATTTTATGCGTTATAATAATTCCTACAACATTATTATATCCAATGATATAGTAAAAGTTTTCAATGAATAAATAATTAAATACAAATATCTTAACGCTCTTCGTAAAACTAAAAAAAAATTATCAAACTATTTTATACCTTATTCAGTAAATCTAATAATTTATATATACGTATAGATAGATTAGTCTTATAATAAGGACTATATATTAATATATATTTTTGATACACGTTGCTTGTTGTTGCAGCCAAAAAAATTTATACCTTGTCACAAAGATTATATAAGTGGAGGAGCTCGCACGAGCATTATTTCAGCTTTAGAATTGTCAATCGTGGAGCAAAGCTGTGAGGTTGAAATTTCGGCTTTAGTATAATTTTATAATTTTTTAATTTTTTTATAAGTTTATAATTTGTTATAATTTTATAATTTATATAAGTTTAATAATTTTTTTATTGTTTGTGCTGTTGGTTTATGCAAATATCTTCATGGAAATTCTCCTTATCTGTTTCTTTCAATGTTTTGAATTTTCTTGAGGAATAAAATGCTTTTAGCCGTTACCAAGCTTTATATACTTACTGTGTAGTCAAAGAAAAATTTACGTAATAAAATGCATATAATTTAATAAATAAAAAAATCTGGATTCTTTGAAATTTATTATTTACTATTAATATGAATTCAAAATTAACTTTTAATTCTGAATCAAATCTTTTTTTTCTAAGTTCAGAGTCTTCCCGCTAAATCTAAAGCCATTTACTCAGCTATAAATAAGGGAAACGCCCCTTTTGAAACATTAATTCAAAATTCTTTCACATGCTTCTTTTTTTCTAAACCTTTGTCTTTATTCAGAAAAAAAACATGGTACTAACGAAGGAATTTGAAATCGCCTAAAAACTGAACTATTCCTTTTATAAAATTAACAGACAATAAAGATATTAACTTAGAGAACTTTTCCCTTCACTTTCTTCTATTATCAGAAATTTTGTCCGACATGCTTTCATTCTAATATTATATACACATCCAAATTGAAAAACTTTCTAAAAGTCATTGTCGTTTTAAATATTAGTTTTCCTACAAAAAGATACCGGAGGGAGATTCTAATTGCCCTTATAGTAAGTTTTAAAAAAGCATGCCTTTTCCTTTGAATTTGCAAAAAAAATCATGTAAATTAATCGCAATTCATTTTAAATAAGTTTTTTTTAATATAGAAAGTATTTTAAATAAATTTTCTTATAATTATTTTTTTCAGCAAGAATCAAAGATAAAATTTTCTTGTGATATATAAAACTGAGAGAAACTCATTAAAATTCAGTATCTAAGTTTTATAAAAACGAATAGAAATATTCCCTTTCTATTCAAGAGTGTTTAAAATTACTTTTTATGAATTATACATTTAATATTCTTACTACCTAGAATTATCTTACTTTTAAATTTGATACAATGTTAATGTCTGCGTAATTATTTTACTCAAGAAAGAATTATACAAAAATAATTATTCTGTTCAAAGAATTATTCAGTTTTTTTTTTTTTACAAATAATATCTTTATGATTAAATACATTTATACTTGTTATGAAGAAAATAGGAAATTGATTAAATAGAATTTTATATTCTAGTTGTCATAGAATACAGACAGGGAAAACTGGCCTTTTCTTTTCAATTCACTGAAGTGTAAAATTAAATTAAAAATTATTCAATTTAATATTATTTTTTTATCATTTCTACAACTATTTTAATTAAAAGGAATTTTTAACAAGATAATGTTACGCTTTTGGCATGTAATTAAATTTTATAAATGTTAATTATCTTCAACCCCGTCATAATTAAATTTATACTTCTTTTAACGTTTCTTTTACTCTATAATTAAACTTTTAACTTATTTTATTTTTTTAATATAACGCATATTAATAATTTTTTTGCAATTATAATTAAGGAAAAAAGTGTCAAAATTCTTTAAAGCATACATTTATTTTATGCTGCTTAGTTAAAATAAAAAAAATAAAACTAAAATTTTAAAAAAAATCTAAATTGTTGTTTTCCTTGAATTTGAATAAAATGAAAAAAACTAAAATTTAAAATTTTAGTTTTTATTTCGGTCATTTTAAATTTTGCATAAGCGTTCTAAATTTTATTAATCACTTTCAAAAAATTTCACTATTTGTAACAAGAGATTCATATCTTCAGCTTAAAATCTGCTGATGTATCAGCGGAACTTGTCCATAGCAAGTTACATAAGTAACAGAAACCCTTTAAAAATTTGAAATATTTTTGTCCAGTAAATATTTTCTGTATAGTAGTGTCTTGGATTTCGAAAAAAAAAAGATTTTATGCTTTAAAGCATAAGATCATTGTATATATCGTGAAAATTTGATATTACTAAAATAAGTACTTAAAATTAAGACAAAAAGCGAAAGGAAAATCAGATGGAATAACAGCAAAGTCTTTTCAAACATAAAGAAGTTTTGAATCTATTAACCATGCACAAATTACGGACTCGCTGAAATTTTGCAGGGAATGCCACTAAATGGTGAAAAGGGTGTGGTTGTCGTAAAACATTGAAGCGTTTTTAACAGCTTTTTCTGTAATTACGAAGCATGAACTTGCACGGAATAAAATGACTTGTTTTAAACGTCCGATCATTACTCATAGAAGCATGATTATTATTTTTTTCTAGCCTCTTCAGAAAGGACATTTTTATACTTGAAATAACTGAGAAATATATAATTTAGATGCATTGTACACTCCACATCTGATAAGTCACGCGAAAGTTGTGTTTGGAGGAAACTGCTTTTTAATTAGCGTTACTTTTAACCTTCTTCAAATCTGAAGTTGCTTCTAAGAAAAAAGGCACCATGACATATTTGAAGAATGTTTTATATTGTAATTCAGTAGTAAGCAACTAATTCGTCTTTTTATGCCATTCTTTTCTTTCTATGGTTTTATTTTTAGTTGTAGTCTATGCTACTATGGTATAGTCTATGCTATGGTGGTTAATGTTATGTAGAACCTATGTCTATTACTTGGCTGTCTAAAAATACAAAATTAATATAGCAAAATTATGTAACATTAATGGTTGCGTCAAGTGATCAAATGGAAGCCGTTAGTTTTTGCATGCATATAAATTCATTATAATATAATTATTTATAACATGGAATATATAATTATGGAAGGAACTGTATTTCAAACAAAAAGAATAACGTCCAGTCATAATTATGTAATATTAACATGCTTGTTATTCGTTATTTATATGAAACATTTGTAATAGTCCAACAATTTTTTTATATGTGATACATTAATACATATTTAAGTGAATTAATATCATGCCAGAACATAATAATGTTTTTTGGATGATGTTTTTGACATCAACAAGAATTCGTAAACGAAAAATAAAAATAATTAATCCGTAGGTGAAAAATAAATACTTTATTTTTTGCACGACCATCTCAAAAAATCAGCTTTTAATAACGTGTTGTCATTGAATTTACAAAAACTCCACTTCAAAAAAAATATGTTAATTACTACAGCAAATAAAACCTAGAAAATGTCATTTTGAGCAAGTGATTATATGAAACGAAATAAGTTGGAAATGTGATATTTTTTTAAAAAAACAATAAATGCGAGACAAAGTTTTTTGGATC
Organism: Argiope argentata; assembly: GCA_026289955.1. NCBI lineage: Eukaryota > Metazoa > Arthropoda > Arachnida > Araneae > Araneidae > Argiope > Argiope argentata. Next base: position 718,108 of record JAOUZG010030082.1, read on the forward strand.
GTTTGCAATACTAAAGTAGATTCATTCAATTAAAACCTTAAAATCAATAAAAAATATAATTTAAGTTGCACGAGCACATGGTGCTTGGCGGTTCAAGAAATGATGTTCTGTGATGATACATTGAAATATTCATTGCAGATTTCCTTTTCATGTTTTTTAAATAAAAAATAGAGATAATTTAATCTTTTCTTTCCAAGAAAGTTTTTCAATAAAACCAATTTTGATATTCAGATATACTGATTTATGTGCTGGTGAAGAACTTTTTTTTAAAGAAAAATATCCAAACAATGGAAGACACTGTATATTGTAGATTCAGGAGTTTAATAAAAATTCATATTCAAAACATGAGGCAAAAAAATTTCAATGTTTAATATTTATACCTTTTTATATCAAAAAGGCAAAAGGAAACTATTTTTGCCATCAGGAAAAAATCAATTTAGATATTATGATAAAATGTGTCGAATGTATCAGTCTGAAGTTTTATAAATAATAATTGAACATTTTCATAAAATTTACTGTATTATCTGAATATTTTAACTTGAATTGAAATTGGATTCCTGGTAAGAGTTTTTTATGTCATTATGAGTCCAAAATTCAACTGTATATACAAATATCATTGATAAAATGTAGCTTAAGTTTCTAACTTAATTTAACAAACTATAATAGGATGTCAAAAAAATAAATTGATAAACATGTTTCAAATTCGCCTGTTAAGTAAAACTTTTTAATGGCTTGTATTTATGTATTTTAACAATGTAATAAAATACATAATGACGGATATTTTTGTTTATTACCATACAAACTTTAAGAAAATTTGTGTTCTTTCCAGATTTGCATTTCTGCCATGAACAACTATATAACTACATGGAATGGTCTCTGCAAACTTTTCTCGTATATTCCATAATAAATATGCGATCTTCCTTTCCGCAAATTTAATCGTGAAGACAATGCATAATTTGCATGAAATAATTGAGAAATATTTATCTTTGATATAAATCTTACAATTAATCGAATGTCTTAGATAACATTTGATTAGTTTATATGTAGTTAGTATATAAGTTCTCTAACATTGAACTTCTATCTAATTTGAGGTATAGCTAAATCGTTGTTATGAAATCCCATACCATATATATTTTATTTAAATCGTTACTTTTTTTGAATTACAAAAATTCAGAGTGACAGACAGTCACTTTTGTGAAATTTGATTTAGCATATTACGAGAATCTGTTGTGTTCACATACACTACGGTAGTCAGACAGACAGACGTCTTTGCAGATTTTGTTCAACCTTTAAGTGAATTATGTGACTATTAAATCCATGTACCAAACATTACTTATGTATTTAAACAATTTTGAGCTGTTCTCGCTAACAGACATAATTCATAAAATGTATTTTTTTTTCTTTTATTTAGAAAAGCCTGAAACAAAAAAATTTCGGGTTCAAATGATTTGGCAATAAAAAAAAATCGTAAACGAAATTTTCTTCTTATCTTATTTTTTAAACGAAAAATTATGTTATTTTTTCGTATACGAAGTATACGAAAAAATAAGAACATGCTAAAATCTAACTATAGAAAGAAATATAGATGAAGATGTTAATAAATATTTTCTAAAGTAATAAAATATTGCTTAATGGTATTCATCACCAAGAAAACTAAAAATTACTTTAATTCACTCGAAAGCAGAAATACAAATAATTTAATTCCTTCGGATACACTATATATGATCTGAAAACCCCAGCCTTTATCTAACTGACTTACCAATGTCGAATTCTAGTCATTTGACCAAAAAAAAAAAAAAAACATGAGTATCAGTAAAACGAAAGTCCTTCTGAGTAGACTGAAAAAAAGTAGGTCTATAAAAAAAATATCTCCCTTAGGGGATGAGATGGATTAAACGGGCATTTTGATTGGTTTCGCGAAGAATTTTACAGCGAAAAATATCCAGAGCCGAGCAGCTTATCGATCTAATGCGATGTACTCTATATTATAAAATACAGCTTCAATCTACCTTGAAAATACCACTGTGAATTTTATACATAAGAGCGTTAAGGTACCTGATTTTTTTTTTCGGTTTTTAGAAAAGAATATTATGAAATTTATATATTTTTGACTCCGCATATACAATCAAATGAAGGAATATATATATATATATATATATATATAGTAAAAAACATATATTTTTTGTGAGAATTGAAAATATATTTTAAAAAATGTGTCCTAGTTTAAAAGTTTATAAAACATTTTTTTCCAAGTTTTGCCCATAATTAAAGGGTAGATTTTTATCCAATTTGAATCTACAATTTAGAAGTAAACCTGTGTTTTCTGGGTTATTTATAAAAATATATATTTATCCAGCTCTTTAAGTATTAGTTATTGATTTAATTGCACTTGAACAGCTGTGTACGCATAATTCTGAAGAACATGCTCCAAATCGATATGATTACAAAATGGCAAAAGGAATGTGAAGAAGGCGAAACAGGTCCTTCCACATATAACATAATGCCAAAAGTTTATCTCTACGCTGCCTACTGGAACACAGCAAATGGCCTTTTCTTCACTGGACACGGCCCATTCCCGACATACCTACACAGATTCCATCTAGCCAACTCTCCTTGCTGTAGCTGTGGGGAAATGGGATCTCCAATTCACTATGCCACAGAATGCCTACTCACTCTCTCATGGCACATGAGAAAGCCAGAAAGAAGTCTCGAAGAAGAATGGCACAGGAGAGTTGCAACAAATACCCTTTCATTCAGAAAAATCCACTCCATAGTAAACCATATTCATGAATACCAAAACTTCTTCAAGACCTACAATAGTTGAGACCAGAATTCTCTTTGTGAAAATCAACCAAAATTATAGCTTAAAAAGTCCCTCAAAAGTTCAGATCCCCCTTTTTTTCTTCCTTCCATCTTGTGCTCATCTAACTGGTTAGATAACCTAGCGTTATAGGCACCGAGGGCACAGGATGGCGTTATGTTATATGTACATATAATTACCCAGAATTAATTATGTTCAAAATTTTAGAGAAATTATAATTTTGATGCCGGCATCCTGGAACATAGATATCGCGTCTTGCTTGTTATCTGCGCTTCCTTGGTTCAAGTCTCTTTTTGGGCATGGTTGTTCTTCTGTGTTCTATCTGTGAGGTGTGTGGATGTGCCTCCCCCTTGTAAAAAGTGGCTGTGCAAGCGAATGTGATGAGTGAGTAGCAAAAGTTGTACTCTTGGCAATAGTTGGAGCCAATGCAAAAGCAAGAGACGCTGATTAGGCTTAAATTGCTGACTACCTCAGCGAGATGGTCCGTGGTCAGTGCCATAAGAAACAACAACAAAACCATAATTTTGATTTCAAATCCGTTTACCAAATTTCACTAATTTAGACAAAATGTGTTTGAGATATTGTGTTCACAGGCAGGCATAATGTCATGCATGCGTTTTTCTAATTCAGCGATGTCTGGAACATGGATTTTCGTCAAGTTCTCGAGATTAGAATTTTTGTCAATTTCAATACCTTCTTTTTTTGTGTGTATATGAGAAACTAAAAAAGTTACAACTTAGAAAGGTGACTTAAATATTTTTATTTCGTGAGCAGTAAAATTTCTTATAGCCACTTTTTCATTTTTTATTCTCCAATTCAATAAAGATAACAACTTCAAATCGAAAATAAAAGTAGTATTCTAGAAAGGTAGTACTTACAATTCTAAGGGTAAAATGTTGTGTTAATAAATAATGAAAACTTTTGATACATTAAATTTTATAAACATTAAGGGCAAAAAACGTATGACAAGTAATTTGATTTCTTAGAATATATGAAGAACTCATTAAGAATCCCCCCCTACACAATGTATTGCAGCATTAAATGCTCAGTAAAAAAAAGAACGGAAAATGTTCTTATGTATTTCGATTCAGACATCATAAAATCTTAATACTTTTTGAAACTATTCCCAAACTATTTTTATTATCACAATAAAAAATAAGTTGTTAATGATTTATGTTAATTTTTCAAAACTTAGCAAAACATTAATGCTTGTTAAAAATATTAAGATAGGACAAAGCTCATTAGATGATTAGACTTTCATTTTAATAACATTATAAATACCATTATTTAATGCCATTATTATTATGGCATGTGCTTTTTCTTAAGAAATTACCTGAGAGATTTTGAGACTGAAATGAGATTTTGTATCTGACATGGTGCAGTTAATTTTTCAATTTATTGGAAAGAAAATTTAGTTCGCTATGAAATTAATTTGCTTTCTTGACTTCAAGCTATTTATTGTTTCTCATCTCGACTACTCAGTGTAGTTTTGACAAAAAACGGATGTAAATCTAAAAGGCAGGATATAGATTTGAAATTAGTCATCAATATTTCTAATTTTATGGAAACATTTCAGATAAATGGAAACAATGCAGGATAGCCATAAAATAACTTTTTATGTTCGGAGATATCCGCATATAAATTTAATTAAACGAACGAAAATAAAGTTCAAGAATATGAAACGAATAGGGATATAAACAATAAAAAAATAGAGAAAAAGGAAGGTAAATGACCAATATAAAAAGACTGGCCAAGTGCATTAAAATTATAATCCAATAATAAGTCAATAGTGTTTATTTCGATCGGCGGGCTCAGTAGACTAATAGTAAGAACATTATCCTATAAGGCCAAGGGTCTGAGTTCGAATCCAAGAATTATTAATTTGCATTTATTTAATTTACATGCAAATGTAATGTATGAAATGTCTATATATTTATAAATATTCACCCTCGTTTAGTGCTCTACAGTATTCCCCCATGTGCATAAAAGTCCTACGGCTGAATAAGTCTTCAGTTGTAGTGCTCATCTCTAAGTGATAATATTTTCAGTTAGTTTAACATTACAAATTATTGAAAGTAAATTTTTTCCGAATAATTTTTTTAGGAGATAATTAAATTTAAAAGTTTGAAAACAATGTCACCTGTTTTATAAGTGACATTTTTAGAATTTTTTTTTCAATTTGCTTTTTTACAAGAAATTTTTTTACCTAATTTTTTGCTCAGAAATTTGCTATTTTCCTTATGAAACTTTATTTTATTTCGTTGATTTGGATGAATTTCATATGCCTCTAAATATGAAAAGTCATTTTATAACTACATAATATTAAATGTTGATTGTAATTTTTAAAAATTTACTCACCAATAACATCTAGGAAAATTTCTTCCGATTTCAAAGTGTTAAAAATGCCATTGATTGTATTCGAAGCTTGGCATAGATATATCCCTTGATAACTGTATGTAACATTGTTGATGTAAAATGTGGCGTTATTGGTACGTTCTTGCCAAATCACAGGATCCCCTCCTATTCTCTGCAGCCAAGAATATCTGAAAGAAAGAATAGAATAAAGCTTATATGGTTATTCAAAAGCAATTTGATATTTGCTATATATTTTAGAAAAAAAAAAGATTGGTTGGATGCAGCTCTTAAAGTATAGGAATAATGTTCTTACAAATATTTAAAATTTTATAAAATTAAAGAAAATATTTTTTTCCTGTGCTTTTAAACAACAATTTAAAGTAAGTACCAAAAAATATTCAATGAAATTCAAAATGAATATCAACTTATGATTTCTAAAGCAAATTTCAACAGCATTGTTAAAAATAAATTAAATACTCCTCTCACATTTTTTAAATAAATTATTAAATAAGTAAAAAAATAATTTATATTTTTTGATAATATAGATATATAATAAAGAATATTCATATGTTGATGACAAGCTTCAATTAATCATGGGAAAATAAGAACAATATTGTTAATAATTTTTAGAATTCAAAGATATATTTATAATTATACAGCACTGGATATAACATATAAGGTATATTTATAATTATTTAACACTGGATATTACAGATAAGGTATATTATAATTATATAACACTGGATATTACAGATAAGGTATATTTATAATTATTTAACACTAGATATTACAGATAAGGTATATTTATAATTATTTAACACTGGATATTACAGATAAGGTATATTTATAATTATTTAACACTGAATATGATATATAAAGTTTATTTATAATTATTTAACACTGGATATTACAGGTAAGGTATATTTATAATTATATTACACTGGATATTACAGATAAGGTATATTTATAATTATATAACACTGGATATTACAGATAAGATATATTTATAATGATCTAACACTGGATATTACAGATAAGGTATATTTATAATTATATAACACTGTATATTATAGATAAGGTATATTTATAATTATATAACACTGGATATTACAGATAAGGTATATTTATAATTATATAGCACTGGATATAACATATAAGGTATATTTATAATTATATAACACTGGATAAAAAAATCTATTGCCACTGCATATTAAAAGAAGGTGGTTATGAAGGATTGCATTAAAAAAAGTAAAATTTTCTCTTACATCTGGAAAATTTCCACTTATAGGGGGTTACTAAATTTTTCAGTTCCTAATTAAGAGCAGTTTAAAGAGAAAAAAAAATATTATTAATCCTAGCCTGAGCCCATTTTATTACTAAATCCCTCTAATCCAGAAAAAAAAACGGAATTATGATGGATCCGAAACTATTACTCTTCATTCTTCAATCTTTTCAGAATAATAAAAAAAAATGCAAAATAATATTGGAAAGAGAGAAAAAAAATGGGTAGAAAAGCGAAAGCGCGTTTTTCTTGGGTTGCTTTCGAAGGGGTAAACAGATCAGGGGAAAGGGGTGGATTCGACGATGAATATGCTTTTAGCGTGTCAGAAAACATTTCATCATTTTTCATCATCCCTCACTAAGTTTGACGGCCTCGAATAGAAATAAATAAATAAATACCTAATGCTTTAAATAAATGGTTTTGTAGATTCGAAAGAAGAATATGGACTGATATATATAGGAAGAAAAATGCCGTTCGGAAATAAATGCAGCAAGACCAAGAACGTTGGTGGGGCATGTTTAAAACTCTTATATTTTTGCATATTTCCCCAATGAAAAGTTTTATTATTAATATGCAGTTCTGATGACAAATGGAAAACAAACTTTTCCCTTCCAAGAAGTAGACGACACAGCTCTGGATAGATACGGCGCAGTGGATTTGGTTTTGGATTCGGATACTTCAAGAAGCTGGGCGGGCGGTCGTTTCGCATAAACTTTTGAGATTCTTTAGTGTCAACATAATATTTGTTTAGGACTCAAATTTCGTATTTCTATTCTCACGTGACCTATATAGCTCTGTTATAGCGTCACTTATGAAAGGAAGTAATACCGATTTAAAGCAGACTGTATTGGAAAAAGCTCTGCCTTAATATATCAACTTCACCTCTCAACTTTTTTTTAATATACAGAGTTAGATAGGGACAAAATATCAAAAATATGTAACCGTCGGCGTGAAAATGGATACATATCATCTCACGCGAAATATATTTTTATTCAAGTACAGTCAGTGTATATGCATAAGAGTAAGTAACAAAAACCAAAAAAAAAAGAATATAATCTAGAATTTTACTGTACGATGTTCAATCTTTTCCCATAATTTAACTCATATGCCATTTGATGAATACGTTGATGGATTGTAATAAATACACTAAAAGGCATAAATGAAATGTCAAAATTGCATTGCAAGAAAGTATTAAAACAGTTAAATACAAGATATTTTAAAACAAATTTTAACTTGCTCACTATATACAGAACATAAATATGGACATGTAAATTGGGCTATAATTAAAATGTAAAAATGGCCGAAATAAAAATCATACAAAACGGAAGAAATAACTTCGGTCCTGATTGTGCATTCGGAGCAGTCATGGTCATATCACTGACTCTTTGACCCGTCCAAAGGTACACAGATGAACCAAAAAATACAGCCACAACAGCAACAATGGAGAAAATTGTGCTTGAGTTCAAAAGGTCACCACCGGCAACTGTACAACCCTTCTTGTAGGGAGTACGAAGGAAGTAGTCAGACTTCCACCAACTTGTGTATCCTCCAGGGTGGCTAGATCCAACTACCAATCTGCAAGCAATTCATCCTCTTTTCGAGGACCCCCTCCCCCGGAAGGGGCGTATACGAGGTAATCAGAATAGCTGTTTTTATAGCAGTAATAGAAAGTAAATTTAAACCTTAATGGTTGTAAGAAGCTCAATAAACTCGTATGATGACAAACTAAAATAGAAGATACGTCCCGTAGAGGCAGTGGAGGAAATTCGATCACCCATGCTATTGTACTCCTAAGGATGCATCAAATATTTATTATACGTAAAATTCTAATTCCAGTATTTGGTGAAATCTTAAATCTATTAATAATAATCAACTATCATTATGAAGATTTAAAATTCACAATGTAGAAATAACAACAAGAAAAAATGCTGGAAAATATCTGTACAAAAAATAACAAATGAAGATAATAATAAAAAATTTATTCATTCTAATTTTTTCATATGTCTAAAATAATTATTATTTAAAAATATTTTCCCCTTTCTTGATGAAGTTCTGCAAAAAGAAAATCATCCCTTGGTATTGGGGAAGGATTGAAACCTCTTAACAAGAAATGCATGAATAATCAAGGAAAAAAATAGAAAAAAAAAATAATTTTTTTTAATAAGCGGGAAAAAATTATTTTAATAAGCTGATGCAATCGAATATATTGCATTGATAAAAATTTGCACTATATTCTTTTGTAAAACTTATCATTAAATATCTCAAATGTTTCTTTAAGCTTCTAATCAAATTACCATCGTATTTCTCTAATTTTCCAATTAAATTGTTAATTTATCTCATTTAATATTTAAAACATATTATTATTAGATCATAATATTACGTTTATGCAATTTTCAGAAATAAAATTCAGTTTTTTGTGGAATATTGTTTTATAGTTTCTCATTTATGCATATAATTTCATTTCAAACTTTTTATGTTAATTATTATTAAAAGTTTATTACAGTTTTTTCCTAGAAAGTATGATTATTTAAATACTATAGTTTTATCTAGAATGTTATATTATTATTAAAACATTATATGTGTTTTCTAGAATATTAAATTATAATCGAAATATTGCAGGTAATTTTTAGAATGTTTTGTTGAAACATTACAGGCATTTACTAGAATGTTAAATTATTATTAAAATATTGCAGGTATTTTCTAGAATGTTAAATTATCATTGAAGTATTACAGGTATTTTCTAGAATGTCAGATTATTACTGAAATATTACAGGCACGTTCTAGAAGGTTAAATTATTGAAATATACAGGTATTTTGTGGAATTTTAAATCATTATTGAAACATTGAAGGTATTTTCTAGAATATTAAATTATTATTGAAATATAATTAGAGATTTTCTAGAAAATGGTTCACTTTTCTACCTCTGGTAATAATTTTAATGGGAAAACAATTATGTATGTTAATTAACAATTATGTGAATATGTTAATTTGCAATTATGTGTAAAATCATTAAATATAAATAGGTCTATTCGCAACATTTCTTTGAATAAAATTCAGAAACTGTTTTTAGAGTGATCTTTTTAATCATGGATGTTAAGTTAATAAGTACATTTCTCTCCGCATTAGCTTTTAATAAATTAAAAAAAAAAACACGAATGCCAAACTTGAAATTTTATAATGGCAGTTATTATGATGACTGTTTTTAAAAAGCCAATAATTTTTATTTTTATTTTGAACTCTAGTCTTTTTTGAGTACAATTAAGGCAACCGTTGGATTTTTTCCCTTGGTTTCGGTTTTATACTTATGCAATATGGCTCATATTCTGAGTTAAAAATGCATTATTAAAAATTGAAGTTTACTTAAAACCAGTATTTCCACATAGGATAAACTTTTGCTAGCAACAGTAGGTTCTTCTCCACGCTATATCATTAAGCCAAAATTGAGCAAACTTTAAAGGCCTGATCAAAAAAATATAATCATATTTATGTTATTTCCGATAACAAAACGTATAAATCATTAAAGAGAACGGATTTCTTTCCATTCAATTCATTGCTTTCACCTAAGCCTTTAGAGTCAAGTAAATAATGACAAACTCCTTTTTTCTTACAAATCTTTTTAAATATATTTCCGAAAATTGCTCCGAAAAGTATCATACTTATGCTTCAGGCTAAATTGAGTTACGAATCTTCCCAACGTACAGAAAAAAAAAATTAAGAAATATTTCTCATAAAAACCTCCAACGTTTCTTACACACTTTTATTGGTTACAAGTAATTTGAGCTATATCGAACTAGCATAAACCGTTATTAGTCATAAAGTTTCACCATAAAACTCCATGGAACTTATTTTTTTACCATTGCTAAAATTGATAAGGAAAATGGAGTTGGGGGTCTTTTACTGATTTTTTTTGCTTCCTTTTTTTTTTTAGTTCTATATTTAGATCAGGGGATGGAAGAGATTTTATCACCGTTAAAGAAAACGTATTATCAAAAAAAAACCCTACTTTCTTTGCCCTTTGGTGGAATCGTGTACTTTCTTAGCAATTTGTTTAGTTTTACCCCATGTTTTGAAATATATTTTTCATTCAAACATATTTTTTTAGAATTAGAGATTTTTTTTTCTTTCAGCAGAAATTTTTTTTAGCTCATAAAGTCGATTCGTTTAGTATTTTCAAAAGATATTATATTTGAATAAATCTTTAAAAAATGAGTTATTTGTGACTCCGCTTCTTCGCCTGAGGAATTTTTTGCCGTTTGATATTTCTAAATAAACAGTCTTTGATATGACTTTTTTTTTCATTATAAAAATATAAGTAAATAGTTCAATAAGCTATCCAAAGAATTTATTCGAACATTTAAATGAATATAAAAGTTGCATTACGGTACCAACGCAAAACAAGTTTAAAATATTTTTTTTGATTTCAACTCATATTATAGTTCTCCCTCAGTTAACTAAAAATTTCATTTCTGTAATAATGGATTTCTTTTTTAAAATACCAGCTAAAAATTTTTAAAAAAATAGTGATTTTTGATTGAATATTTAAATATGTTCTGAATGAAGAACTTTTTATAATAATTAATTTCAATAGCTATTTTTAGACCTATAAATTCTCATGAAATGTTCAATTTAATGCAGAAGTTTATTTCTTTTTCGTTGCTAAGTTTTAATTTTATCTCATCTTGAGAAATTTATTTTAATTCTATTTATTATTTCATGTCTATTGAAACTTTTATAGCCATAAAGTTAAATAGGCAAAGAATATTTAAATATAATTTTTTTAATTTAAATTATATGCATATTTTTTGAAATTTTAATTTTAATAAAATAAAGAACCTTTATGTCTTTAAATATGTGACTAATGTCCAAATGTTGAGACACATATTGATATCAATTTGTTTGGAGTTTTCGATAATGGTTGAATACGCTGTTATAAACTGTAAAGACATTTTTCTAATAATCGACAATGAGGATATGGATCTATTTAGTAAATATTTCAAACAAATTTATTCAACATTCTAATATTTTTATTTGTTCCTACAAAATAATAATTTTACTTAGTATTCAACAGGATTAGTTCGTCTACACTTTTTTCTGTATTCCTCAATAAAACTTATTCTTGCATTAAGGAAAAAAGTGGTGGACTTTGAGCAAAGCAGAATTATTTATTGCTCGTTTCAGTATCCTGAGACTATCAATTGTCGACGATTCTATTTCACTTAGAGATGAGACTTAGAAGAATGGGAACTTTTCCTGAATTCTTTGTCATTGATTTCTGGCTATTAAATACATTTTCGTTCGATTTCTTTTCACATGTATATGGGTATAATCACTTCCGACAATGCTATTTTAATTTAATTCAAAATTTATTTATTTCATTTCTTCGAATAATCTGTATTTACTCCATTAATTGCTAGTGTTATAGTTACTAATGGCACTTTTAAAGACATGTAGACTGACGGCCTTCAGTGATTTTAAGCCGAGTGAGCGTCTCTCGTTTTTACAATTGTACCAACTAGGGCCAATAGTAGGACTTAGCTACACACTCATCACGTTTGCTTGTACAGTCCAATTTTACAGAAGGCACATTCACTCACCTTACAGATGGTACACAGAAGAACAGCCATGCTCGAATCGGGACTCGAACCCGGGACACTCAGATTACGAGGAAGACGAGCTACCTCTGAGCCAGGATGCCTAACTTCATTAGTAAATGTAAATATATCATTTCATTTTTCCCCTTGCCCCTATTTAGACAAATTAAAACCATCTTAACGCATGCGCAAAAGCGCGAATGATTTTAGAATCCGTTTGCAAACAATATTTGGTATAGTTGAATAATAATTATTATAGACCTTTGTCTCCAAATTAGTACCTTGTCCAATATTTGTACTGAATCTAGAACCGAGATAGCTGTTTTTGGCCATCCGATAATTAGCATCGAAAAGTCATAAAAGAATACGATTGTAGCTGCAAGGTCTTATGTCGAATTACATTGATTTAAGACATTGAATTATTGAATTATGAAATTTTACACTTGATTGTGTGCTAAGATACCGATTCACATTTGGTTAACCATTTGGCCTGGGTTTGGCACAAAATGTAATAAGTATCAATATTTTAAATGTTAAACTTATGTATCAAATATATCGATCTAAATATAATTTCTATAATCATGCAGTTTCAATGTACTGAAATAAGTAACCATATAGGTATCATATGATTGGATTTTGAGCTATATTTCGCAGAAATAAGCAAATGTAGCCATAAAGTTGTATTTCATTCGTCTATCTCACATTTCTTTTTTATCGTGCTCATATTTACATAGACAAATATACATGTGTGTATTTTTACTTGGAGAGTTTACACACTTGGTGATTCCTCCAAATTTAAAATTCTAAGTATATGGGATTTTACTTCTACTTATATATTTCGTATATTAGAAAGCTAAAAAAACAACCTTACTATTATGTTAATAATAAAAGCAAAATCGCCCAGCCTGTTTGCTTTGGCAATTGCATTGACAGCCATCGCGATGACACAATTAATACTCTCTTCGATAACAAGTTATTGTGTTTGTGAATTATTACAATCATACGTTTGTGAAAGAACAGAAGAATGCCGATCAAACTTTGAAAAGATTTGGTTCAAAATTGGGTAAAAAAATATATTTTAGATGTTAAACTTTTATATCAAATGTTATCAGTCCAGCGCTTTACATTCAAATCTCACTTGTATTCGAAAAACAGGTGGTCCGAAATGTTTTTATGGGAAGATCTCAGTCCAGAAGTTTTCAAGTTCAAGACCCTATTCCAACGAAAACCCGTACAAGCAGGTCTGATGCACGCTAAATCCGAATGGGTTGAACGTCCTCCCACCGGTGTGGTGTGGAAGTTTGGAGAAGGTAGAAGTTCAGGTGTTTTTCTCGATATTTTATGAAGTTTCAAAATTAGGAGGTATGTTCCGAAATAGTCCTGATGTTGCTTTAAAACGGGTCTAATGTTTAATTTAACTAAGCTCAAACTAAATCAAACACCAGGTGAATAGATTTCCATTCAATGGGGGGGGGGGGGTTAAAATATGTTAGAAATTTATAAATTTGGTGTCAAGTCAATACACCAACATTTCATCTGTTTTATTCAAACTGCTACTTTAAGTAATCGTGTTTACAAAAAGACAGGTACTTTTGTATATAGCCGTCGATCTTTATTGTCTAATCGGTCTAATACGGAAGTACCAAAAGAAATAACGCTAAAAATGTATTTTCTCCATTCAAGGGGATATGAAATAGGAATATTAGTTGAAACCATTTTCAATTATGCAAGTTATCAAATAATTTTAATCAATATTTCCAGATATCAGTATTGTATGTATTTGATTTATAAATTATTAACATAAAGATAAAGATATATCTTAGGTATTATAAACCTCTCTTTAAAAAAAACATTTTTTTGGAATTTTTCCATTTATAATGATTTTTAGTTACATTTCTGTCAAAAAATAATGCTGAAAAAATATGCAGGCACTTTCATGAGCAATAAACGAAAATTTTTGATGCGAAAAATCACCAACCTCTGCAGAAAGTGAAAACTTCTGATGCAAAAATTCCTAGAGAAAAAGTAGTTCAATAACCGCAAAGTTTCAAATAATAGTGAGGCGATTAAATTTACCTTTCTCATTTTTTGATGGATAGATATAAATGCTTTAGGTGGAATCTTGGCAGTATAAAAATATGCGGCATGCAATGCAAGGCGACGTGCCATTTATTAGTCTAGAGCTACGAAAATGAATTTACTCCAAAGGGATAAAATAAAAATGCTGCTTTAAGTTCTATATGAAGAAAAGTGGATTTCGGCGTTTGTTTACTTCTTAAAGGATGGGAGGTGCAAAAATGGAATATGAAGTGAATGAAATAGAGCACTTTCGCTGATTGGACTTTCATGGGGATTTTAACGTTAGTTATTTCTGTCTTTTGTCTTGAGAAGTTTTGATTCGGGTAGATAAGATTTGCAATAGAGTGATTCAAAGAAGAGTTGAGTGTTTTATAAAAATAAGGGCGGAATCAAATATCGAAGTGAAAAAGTTATTGAATAATTCAATAATGATTGCACCGTTCGTTTTTTATTTCTCTATTCACCATAATTAACAATTATTTTAGTAACTAGAATAATAGCACGAAGGTCTTAAGACGAAAATATGCAAAATAATAAACATGAAAATTCAAAAATCCAATGTCAATTCGCAAAATAAAAAAATAAAAAAAAAACTTCAACAACAAAGTTTTATCTTTTCTATATAGCATCTTTGTTTACTTACATGGTATGCAAAGAAAAATTGATTCTGGATTAAAAGCGTAAGTATTTTTAATCGTCTGTATCATTTGCATATTTCCAAATAAATCGCTCATACTACTACCCCTATCGGCTGTTTTTTAAAATTTTATTCTTAACTAATAAAGTCTTGATTTATCGGTGCTAAATCAGCAAACCATGTTTTTTTTTGCTTTATTTTATGGACTTTTTCCATCTAGTATAAGCCAGTAAAAAAACCCTATCGAATAAATATAGCCAATAATATTTGCTGGTCTTATCTTGAGTTTATCTTGTTTCTTACATTGATGAGTAAGGATAACTGGAAAAGATAAGAAAATTGAAACTGAGGACAGTTAAAATTCGATAGGATTATTTAGGATTTTTTGTGTAGACATTATAAATCAAAACTAGTTTCAATCATTTAAAAAAAAAACAAATTATTTATATGTTTCAAGAACTAATATAACTTATCGTCAAATTTAACACCACACCCAGAAGCAATTAAATATAATGTAGGGTTGTTGTTGTTTTGCTGTTTTTCTACAAAAAAAAAGAACTGCTAAATTAATTTTGGAACATATTATTCAAGGATTTTTTAATGATAACTTCTAATAAAATGTAAAATAGTTTGTGGTGAATCTGGTTGCAATATAAAATCTTTGAAGAACTAACGCGAAATAAAATCTTTGAAGAATAAAAACCACACAATACAACGAATATATTTGTGGTAGAACATAAGCCATGGTAATTTTAATCATTCAATATATGTTTTCACGGGTAAAGTAATTATTTTTCAAATATTTAAAATTGAAAAAAAAACATAGTTAAAACGGTAAATATTTTTAAAACTCAATCCCATTTATATCAAATTGTGATATATCAATACAAAAAAGTCTGAAAAACCGTAAGTTTCTAAATTTTTGTTATAATTTAAAAAATTGGCAGATTTTCAAAAATGTGAGAAAAGGAAAAATTCAGGAACACAGACTTTTTTCAACGGAGGACGAGCTATCCTAACGCAAAAGTAGAACAAAATGCATACCAACCCTACCACAGATTAAAAATAAATTCCCTTCTATAGTACTTTGTATCATCAAAATATATGAATAGCCAAGATATTTATCGGGCTTTTTTTCAAATATCAAATAAATTTAAAAAAATACTTGATAAAAGACTAAAAGAATATGTATAGACATGATATTTTTTAACTCCGTTTTACAAGTATCACTGTCTATTTAAGGCGACCAGGAATCTTTAAAATGACTTTTTGCAATTTTCACCTTAGTAATTTGAAATTTTACAGGCATTAAGAGTAACACTATAGGGAACGACACAGAAAATTTTAAATCATTATATTAATTTATTTATGAGTTAGGGGGATTAATACAATATAATATTAGCGATAAATAACGTTAATCAAAGATAATCCAGGCGTTCCACATTTGTTCGAAATCTTTCCAATTTTTATTATTACTTTTGTTAATAATTTTTGAAGAAAAGTTGGGATTAATTTTGAAATTTGATAACGAAATATCAAAATTAACCAATGAAATATTAAAATTAACCAAACTTCAAGATAAATCCCAACTTTTGTTTGAAAAGGGTTAGTGAAAGTAATAATACAAATTGGAGAGTTTTCGAACAAATTTGGAACACCTGTATTAACGTTATTTATAGCTAATATTATATTATACTAACCCCCCTAACTCATAAATAAATTAATATAATGAATTA
Source organism: Argiope argentata (assembly GCA_026289955.1). NCBI lineage: Eukaryota > Metazoa > Arthropoda > Arachnida > Araneae > Araneidae > Argiope > Argiope argentata. Next base: position 734,609 of record JAOUZG010030082.1, read on the forward strand.
AAATTTTGTGTGTTGTCTCCTATAGTGTTACTCTTAATGCCTGTGAAATTTCAAATTGCTAAAGTGAGTATTACAAAAAATTATTTTAAAGGTCCCTTGTTGTCTTAAATAAATTAAAAAGGCTCGGTTATGATTTGATATATATTGTTCTTACAACAAAACTCATTCAGAATAACAACTTTTTCGTGATTGAAGTTTCAAAAGAAAGCTGTTCCAAATGTCAGACCGAAACTCAAAATGATATGTCAAGAAGAAAAACGTGACTTGTGAATTGACAAGAGAAGCGAATTTATTATTCAAAGTCAAATAAAGTTGACAACGCATTATTTGAAGGTAATTTCGAATATAACGAACGATTATTATGATAAAGCATGTTTAGAAATCTATACTTCTAAGTATGTCAGTGAAAGAAAATTAATTGCATTTCTTTCATTGGGTAACGATAATACCAATGTTTAAGTTGTTACTAATGGTATGAGAATAATTCAAAGACAGGATGTGCTTAGAAAAATTTAGCATGCAATATTAACACAAAAATTAATATCTATATGAAAATTTTATAAAAATCTATCACTGATAAAATGTACTTTTCAGGAACTTGTTTTAAATACATTTTTTATTCAAACACAAAATAAATAACTTTGGAAGTTTTCTCGAATACCATAATGATGCAAAAAATAACTTTTCCTGATTATTAGTTTCTTGATTAGAAGTTATTGAAGTAAACATTAAAAAGCAAAATAAATTTCTTTTAGAAATCATTTTGAATAATTTAAAACCAAACTTATCAAGTAATAAGATTTATCCTTATAATTCAATAAACCCAAAACCTTTTTGATTCATTGTTAAATAGTTAGTGATTAATAAGATAAGGAAACCAGATATGATTCATCTTTAACGTTTTAAGTAAATATGCATATAAACAGTGGAAACTTACTTTGGAGCAGGATTTCCCTCAGCTTCACACACTAATCTTGTGCTCTGATACAGACTTACTGTAGTTCTTGGAGAAGGATATACATTATTTATTTTTGGTTTATCTGAAATAAAAATAATAATTGTAAAGCATTTTATGATTGACTACTACTTGTATCAAACAATTGTATATCAGAAAATACTAATAAGAATAATTATAAACACATATATGAAATATTGATAATTATAAATATATATATTTTTTAAAAATAATTTAAATATTTTTTCGATAATATCTTATTTTTTATACATGTTCTTTATTCTTTAAAAGGTAATATTCTTTAAAAAGTAAAATTCTAATACAAATCCAACAGAAAAAGGCTTATCCTAATATAATAGATATTAAAACTTTGAGTTTTTCAGGTGGTACATTTCATTGCAAACATTTAATATATTTAGCTGACCATTGAAAATATTCCGATACTTTTTAAACTTAAAATTCAAATAAAATCTTCTTGATGAGGAAAAAAAACTATTTTGATGTTCGTTACATAAAAAAGAAGCATTCAAATAAATTGTGTTGTTACTTATGGCACTTGACATGGACAAGCCCCCGCTGACTATATCGGCAGATTTTAACCCGAAAGAAGCGCCTTTTGTTTCAAGTAGCGCCAACTAGCCAAGAGTACGTCTTGGCTACTATCTCATCACAGTAGCTTGCACAGCCCTTCTTTACAGTGGGTCCCAGTCACACATCTCACAGATAGCACACAGAAAAATAACCGTACCCGAACCGGGACTTTAATCCGGGATTCCCAGAACTTGAGGAAGAAGCGCTACCTCTGTTCCAGAAAGCCAACAATTATATTGTTGTTTTAAACGTGAGTGTTAAAATTATATTCCTTAAAATTCCATTTGTAGATATACTTAAATACATTACTTAAACAATTGCATGCATAAAGTATGTAATATAACACTTTTACAGCTATTAGCAGCGAAAAGTGAGAAAGTCGATATTACTTTAATTTATATCTAGTAAATAAAAGTGTTTAGTCATTAAATGTTTACTCCATGGAGAATTTTATCATACATGTATATAATGATAAACAGATTCCAATAAATTGCTGCTTTTGAAAAGTGCCTTAACATTTTAAAAAATGTGATGTTAATTTAGAACTTAAAAGAGCTAAAAGCCTTATATTTATTGTTTGCATATGTATTTTGTGATTATAAATAATAATGTAAATAACTGTTGAAATAATGAAGGATATCTTTGAAATTTACTCAATGAGCATAAATAGAAGAGCTGTAAAAGGCTTCTAAAATAAAAAATAATACTTTTGCCATTCATTGTATAAAGCGTCTTTTTTAGAATTCAACTAATTTCTTAAAACATATTCGTCTCTTTTTCAATAAAAACAAATGAATCATTATACCCATTTTTGATTGCCTGATATTGCCCTAATTTAAATACATTAGTTTTGTCAAGAATTATAGATAATGTAATGACGTAAAAATTAAATCCATATTAAAATGCAACATGATTTTGCAATAGTTAAATATACTGTAACACAATGAAAAATATTTTAAAATATATGTAATATTGTACAATATTATAAAATACTGTATAATTGGGAACAATATTATAGAAGATCTGGAAATAATTGGATAAATGAACATTGGGATTATTAATCAGAATACTACTTGTATTAAAAAAACCTCTTTTTATTTATGCCAAGGATTAAGCAAAAAAGTAATTTTTTTTTTCGTTTGTGTAATTTATAGAAAATTGAATATTAGATACATATATGTGAAATAAAGCTTCTTGCGTTATAAATATATATCTTTAGCTCTAAATCATAGTTTTATTTTTCTTGAGCATTAGGAAAAGGTTCTATTTTAGCATTTTATTTTTGTTAGATCCATCAAATAAATATAATTTCCTCGTCTTTACAACAAAACGGATATCAGAAAAACAGAGTGAGACCATGTATTCACAACTTAATTGATGTAATTTTTTTAAAAAAAAGATGTTAAAGAAATTTAATTAATTAAGTAAGAGCTAATGTATATTTGACATTTATTTTTTGCATTATATTGTAGCTTTAATATGAAATATAAAGTTACAGAAATTCAAATTTCGTGAAGTAATGGAAAATCTCTTAACAGGTCTAAGGGGATTTTAGGGTATTTTCTTTTACAGCCCTTAAAATAAAATTTTCTTTAAAAAGTGCATTAGAATATAATAAAAATTGATATAAATAATAATATTGGATGATTTATATATATAAAAATATTTTTTTATTCCTACTAAAAAAATTAAAAATTTGAAGGAAAAATTAATCAACAATATATTTTTAAAAGCATCTGTAAAAATAAATAAAAATTAATAGAACATCAGAACTTCTAATATAATAACAGAGAAGATAATCTTAAACTTGAGACGAGAATTCAAACTAAATTTGTCAATCTGGGGTATTTTATGCTTGAATAAAATTATCACCTGCGAACCTTCAAGCTGTTCTTTCAGCAGTATATTGGCAAAATTTTAAGTATGAACATGAACCAGTAACCGAGTTGTTGTTTTTTTTCAAAGTTTGTGTCGTTATTTATGGAAAAATTAACTCCATGTTTTTGAAACTTCTTTTAATTTGAAAAACGCAAAAGGAATAAAATATATTCTGAAAATAATATTTTAAAATATTGTATTCTTTATTTTTGTTTGTCAAACTCAAAAAAATATTGATATTAATGTAATGTTGTAACGAAATAAATACTCCTTAAACGATTGTTCAGGATTTTCTTATAGCATATTCCCAAATTAAATATTATAAAAGTTAAAATTTTTAATATTAATTTAAAATGTTAACTTTTAATTAATAATATATTTCCAGAATGTATTGAATTTACAAAATAAATTCCAATACTGTTTACAAAAGACAAAAAAAAATCACAGAAGTCATTGGACTTAATGTCTATTGCCGTGTATAGAAAGTCCTGTCTCCTGTTACGCGTTAATCTTTGTTTAGCCAGTTTAATTTAATCCTTAAAAACTACTAGCAAAACATTTCTTTCAATATAAGAGAATCTGGCATTAGCTTATAAAACCTAGACGTACTCTAATGCAACTTTTATATTTTGAATTCGAAATCTTTCACTCCGAAAAAAATGTATTGTGTCTCTAAAATAAATTCTAATACTGTTTTCAAAAGACAAAAAAGAAAAATGACAATGCATTCGTTTTGACTAAATGTCTCTGGACAAGTGTGGAAATCCATGTTTCAATTACTGGTTAATCTCTATTCAGCCAATTTAATTTAATCCTTAAAAACTCTCTACCGGCAAAATATTTCTTTCAATGCAAAATAACTCCAGATTTCGCGAAAAAAATGCCTACACGTGCACTACTACATTTTTTATATTTTGGATTCGAAATCTTTCACTCTGAAAAAGAAGAATGTTATGTATTTATAAAATAAACTCCAATACTGTTCACAAAACAGAAAAAAGAAAAATGACAATTTATTCGTTTCGACTCAAAGTCTCATGCCGACTCTGGAAAATCATGTTATGGTTACTGGTTAATCTCTATTTAGCAATTTTAATTCAATACTTACAAACTCTCTACTGACAAAATATTTCTTTTAATACAAAATAACTCTCTCTTTGGCGTATAAAACCTACACATAGACTACTAAAATTTTTATATTTGAATTCGAAATCTTTTACTCTAAAAAAAGAATGTATTGTATTTGCGAAAAAATTCCAATAATCTTTAAAGAAGACAGAAAAAAAACAATGGAGTCCTTTCAACTCAAAGTATCTCACCGACTCTGGAAATCCATGTTTCAGTTACTGGTTTTAGCCAATCTAATTTAATCCATAAAAACTCTCTACTGGCAAAATATTTCTTTCAATACAAAAGAATTCCTGCTCTAACGTATAAAACCTACACATACACTACTTCATTTTTTATATTTTGAATTCAAAATCATTTGCTCTGAAAAAAAAAGAATGTATTGTATTTCTATAATAAATTCCAATACTTTTTACAAAAGACAAGAAAGAAAAATAACGATGGATTCGTTTAGACTCAATGTCTCTCACCAAATGTGGAATTCCTTGTTTAATCTCTATTAAGTCAATTTAATTCAATCCTTAAAAACTCTCTGCTAGCAAAATATTTCTTTCAATACAAAAGAACTGTCTCTTCGGCGTATAAAACTACTGAAATTTTTATATTATGACTTACATAGACTACTGAATTTTTTGTATTTTGACTTCGAAAACTTTTACTCTGAAAAAAAAATGTATTGTATTTGTAAAATAAATTCCAATATTGTTTACAAAAGACAAAAAAAAAGAAAAGAAAATGACAATGGATTTGTTTTGACTCAATGTCCCTTGCCGAGTGTGGAAATCCATGTTTCAGTTACTGGTTAATATCTATTTGGCCCATTTGGTTTAATCCTCAAAAACTATCTACTGGCAAAATGTTTCTTTCAATACAAAAGAACTCCGGCTTTGGTGTATAAAACTTACACATATACTGCAGCAATTTTTATATCTTGGATTAGAAATCTTTCACTCCGAAAAAAAATTATAAAATAAATTCCAATACTGTTTACAAAAGACACAAAAAAAGAAAAATTACAATGGATTCGTTTTGACTCAATGTCTCTCAGCGAGTGGGGAATTCCTTGTTTCAAAAACTGGTTAATATCTATTTAGCCACTTTAATTCAATCCTTAAAAACTCTTTACTAGCAAAATATTTCTTTTAATAGAAAAGAACTTCATCTTTGGCGTATAAAACCAACACATAGACTACTGAAATTTTTATATTTGGAATTCGAAATCGTTTACTCTGAAAAAAAGAAAGAATGTATTGTATTTGCAAAATAACTTCGAATACCCTTAATAGAAGACAAAAAAGAAGAAAACAAGAACAAAGGAGTCCTTTCAACTCAATGTATTTCGTCGAATGTGGAAATTCATGTTTCAGTTACTGGCTAATCTCTATTTAGCCAATTTAATTTAAACCTTAAAAATTATATACTGGCAAAATATTTCTTTCAATGCAAAAGAACTCCTTCTCTAACGTAAAAAACCTACATATACACTACTTCAATTTTTATATTTTGAATTCGAAATCTTTTACTCCGAAAAGAAAAAAAAAATAAATGAATACAAAAATCTTCCCTCATAAAATATTTAAAAATGCAAGCCTTAGATTCCAAATTCACTCTTTGAGCAGAATTTCCATAACAATCGATGACTTATTTTGCATCCGACATGAAATGAATGGGAATATTAATATCACTTCAAACGAATGAGTTTCCTCAGAGTCCATTCGAATTGGAATTATCCGCCCGAACGGATGATACAAACCCGGTATAAACGAAATTCCTGCGCATTAGATAATTTCGGGAGCGCCTGAAAGTCGAGAAGGAGGAATCATCAAGTCGATTTCGTGAGTACTTTACCCAGATATCGAGTCCTTTTAAGACCCTCTACACTGGATGACATGCGACTGATTCAGAAAGTGATCCTTTGATATGTAAATCTCCCAGTCTTGGCGATCGAACTCCGAGTGCCCGAAGACAGAATATGGTTGGCGCGCTTTTGTTGGGAGATTCTAAAGCCAAATAAACGATATAATAAAAAAGAGCGGGAAATTTTTGGACATGGACAAAGGAAACCAGTCGAAAAGAGAATTCTTCTCTTTTCAACTTCATTTCGATCCGAGATGTCAATCGCAGATGCGTTTGACTGACTGACCTTTCTTTATTCGAAAAAGGGTCGTTATTTGTACGGAGTTAACTGACAATTTCAACTGTAGAAATCGCAAATTTTTCACACAAAACTTGTCGGGTGAATTCGGGAAAAAACAAGCAAACAGAAACATGAATTTTGTGAAAGTGAAATGTGGGATATTTATTAAATCCAACTTTAATTCCCCCTTTTTTTTCTTACGAAAATGTATCGACTAATTTTAAAAACTTCAAATACATTGTATTTCGAACTTTAAATTTTATTTAGAGCATTAAATAGAACATTATTTAACAACTATTTCAAGATTAGAAATAGAGAAAAAAAAAGCATGAAATGTGTCAGGGAATTCAGAAAAAACAGAAACCTGAATTCAGTGAAAGTGAAATTTGAGATATTTATTCTATCCCACTTTAGTTCCCTTTTTTCCTTACAGCAAGAGTATAGACTAATTATAAAATGTTCCGAAAAAATATTATTTGGAATTTTAAATAGAACATCAATTAACAAATGTTTCAAGATTAGAAATAGAAAAAAATGAAATGTGTCAGGGAATTCAGAAAAAACAGAAACATGAATTTAGTGAAAGTGAAATTTGAAATATTTATTCTATCCCAATTTAGTTCCCCTTTTTCCTTACAGCAAGTTCATAGACTAATTTTAAAAAAAATTTCGAATAAATATTATTTGGAACTTTAAATAGAACATCCTTTAACAACTATTTCAAGATTGGAAGTAGAGAAAAAAATATGAAATATGTCAGGGAATTCAAAAAAAAGCATAATTTTATTGAAAGTGAAATGTTATATATTTATTCTATCCATAGACTAATTTTAAAATGTTTCGAATAAATATTATTTGTAACTTTAAATAGAACATCATTTAAGAACTATTTCAGTATTAGAAATAGAAAAAAAGCATTAAATGTTTTAGGGAATTCAGAAAAAACAGAAACATGAATTTTGTGAAAGTGAAATGGAGGATATTTATTCTATCTCACTTTAATTAATTTTTTTCTTATAGAAAATGCATCGACTAATTTTAAAATACTTCGAATAAACTTTATTTGTAACTTTAAATAGAACATCATTTAACAATTATTTCAATATTGGAAATAGAGAAAAAAGGAAGAAATTTGTCAAGGAATTCAGAAAAAAACATAAACACAAATTTAGTGAAAGTGAAATGTGATATATTTATTCTACCCAACTTTAAACATAAACACAACAGCAAGTGCATAGACTAATTTAAGAATGTTTCGAATAAATATTATTTGGAATTTTAAATAAAACATTATTTAATTACTATTTTTAGATTAGAATTAGAGAAAAAAATACGAAATGGGTCAGTATATTCAGAAAAAAACTAAACATGAATTTAGTGAAAATGAAATGTGGGATATTTATTTTATTCAACTTCAGTTCCCCTTTTTTGTTTCAGCAAATGCATAGACTAATTTTAAAATACTTCGAATCAATATTATTTGGAATTTTAAATAGAACATCATTTAACAACTATTTCTAAATTAGAAGTAGAGAAAAAAAATGAAATGCGTCAGGGAATTCAGAAAAAACAGAAACATTAATTTAGTGAAAGTGAAATGTGGGATATTTATTTTATTCAACTTCAGTTCCCCTTTTTTTTACAGCAAGTGCATAGACTAATTTTAAAATACGTACTTCGAATAATTATTATTTGGAACTTGAAATAGAACATCATTTAACAACTATTTCAAGATTATAAATAAAGAAAAAAGCATGGAATGTGTCGGGGAATTCAGAAAAAACAGAAACAGGAATTTATTGACAGTGATATGTGGGATATTTATTCTATCACACTTTAGTTTCGTTTTTTACTTACTGCAAGAGCATAGACTAATTTTAAAATGTTTCGAATAAATATTATTTGGAACTTTAAATAGAACTTCATCCAACAAATATTGTAAAATTAGTAGAAGAAATATGAGAAATTAAGTTATTTCTAATTAAACACTATATGATTACTGTAAGCAATTATTTATATTTGGGCCTTGGAGTTTTCCAAAAAAATACAATCAGTAATTATATTTTTCTACTAATATACATTTCCTATTCTTGTATGAAAGAATAAGTTGATATGGAAAATTTTTAGCAATGTTAAAGCATTAGATTTGAACAGTTACGTTAGATTATATTTTTTACATTTTTGAATTTACATTTAAATTCTAAGAAAAATCAAATTTTTAATTTTTTCTTTATTAAATTGTATTTCTACTTACATAATTACTATTCGTCTTTTTGTTTATCTGTTGTTTTATTTTAATACTGCGAGCAAACATTTTGGCAGAATCTTATAGCATGGAAGTTGCGCCTCAGTTCTACTATCGCTATTGGCATTTGATCACAATTGTAAATTACTATTTTTTTAAACCTACTTTAGTCTTTTCTTTTTTTCAAATTATTACATCAATTTTAGATTCTATTCAATTTCTTCGATCTGCTAATTAGTTTCAAATTGTGACTGATTGCATAAAACCATCTTTACATGAATCATCTTTTGGTAAAAATGTGCAAATTATTCTTTTGGAAATGTATATTGTTTATTAAAAAATAGGACCAAACTCTTCGAATTTTTTAAAAAAATATTAATTAATACTATTTATATTTATTATCAAGTGATAACATCAGGCGACCACATGTTTCGCCTGGAATTTTGGTTATATAAGATTTCAAATAAATAGTTATTTATAGCTCCATGTTCATAATTCCACTAAATTGTTTGATATCAAAGCCCTGTTATTTTAATTATTTTAATTTAGAATTGTTTATAGTGTACATTAACATTTCTAATAAAAATAAAATTACTCCTTTATTTAAAAAATGTAAATATCCATCCCCTTTATTTTTTAAATTTTGTGATATTGTAATTTCACTTTTCTTTTATTTATCTTATAAATTACAATATCATCTTTCCATTGCTTTCAACAATGAAATAAAATCACACAACTGTGATGAAACAATAAAAAGGGATTTAATTTCAAACAATAAAAATTATCAAAATTTCAAAATTCGAAAACTAGCACAAATTTGTACAACTGCGAAATTGGTTTCCTTAAAAATCACTTAAAAATGGAATAGTGTAAAATATTTTAATGCAATAATATTTCTGTAAATTATCACAAACAAATTCCAACGTTAAATTTAATTTAAAAATTTCCAAAAAAAAAATCACTTCGAGTGGAATGTTTTTACCCTCCAAGGTACATATATTCTAAATTTGGTATCAACGGTCAAATAGTTATTTAGGGGGGAGGGTTGAGCGTAAACACCCCCGCATTTATCTTTATTATTTGTATAGAAAAATAACATATGTAATTATATTCCTGAAGTTCACTAAATACAGATTTTCTCAATTCTTATTAAAATACCTATAATCAATTTCAAATATTTTAATTTGTGATGCAAAAATGACAAATATTATTTGAATTGCGATTTTTATTTCTAGTGAAACTTCAAACAAATATTTATCACTAACTATTCCTGAAACTATTAAGAAATGTATTTACTGTAATAAAAAAATAAACTGCCATTGCAGAAATTCCAATTTATTCTCCAATTAAAATCACGTTTTGTCTTTCATTTAAATGAAATGCACATTAAAAATTCAAAGGAATGCAGCATGTGTGCGTGCGCTAACTATAAGGAGTTTTAAGATAGTGTTTCTTCTTGACAACGTATAGAAATTAATTGGAAAGGGAGATTCTTTGTGACTGAAATCTCCTCTAAAATATTTTTAATAAGATAAGGTGAAAATAATTAGAGCGAATACTGGAAAGCGGCGATAGTAAATATTTCTCGTTAGGGCATTTCTAGTTATGATGTCAGAGATTTCAAAATAAGTTCTTTTTAATTAAGTGTGCTGTTTTGTGATATATGGAAAGCGTTTGAAATAAATTTAAATTTGTCTATGAAACTAGCACCAATTTAGGTAAAATCTTTTAAATGTCTGTAGTTTTTGATTTAAATTCGCTGTCAGATGAAGATGATGATTATCAAAGATATAATAATGATGGAGATTATGATAAATGAGATAAAACTTAAGTTTTATTTCATTTCATTTCATTTTTATTTTCTGTCTGTCCCCTTCCTTTTGTAATGCTCTGATAGATAAGTACATATAAATTTGAAACTTTTTCACTACAGTTTGAATTAGAAATACTAAAGTGAACATAGTCATGATGAGATAATTAAACCGGCTTTTTGGCACAAAGGTAGTGCGTATACTCGTGTTCTGGGAGTCCCAGGTTCGAGTTCCGGTTCAGGCGTGGTTGTTCTTCTATGTGCTATCTGTGAGATGTGTGACTGTGACCTCCTCCTGTAATAAGGGGTTGTGCAAGCAAATGTGGTGAGTGTGTAGCAAAGTCGTACTCTTGGCCCTAGTTGGCGATACTTCTTAACTACTACTGAAACAAGAAACGCTGATTTTGGCTTAAATCTGCTACTGTATCAACAGGGGGCATGGCAAGTGCCATAAATAACAATTACCACAACGAGATAATTGAAGATAGAAACTAGAAGAAGAAAAATCCAGCGCATAAATGATATTTCTTAGTCCATATCTCCTGTATGTTGTACAGTCTGCAAAGCGGTAATATGTTTCAGAATATTTCGAAGATATGTTAAAATAGTTGGAGAAAATGCAAAATACTAATGAATGCAAATGCTCAAATCTAAATTATAAATTATTCTTATTACTATATTTAATATTATTGGAATTAATTATTCAATATTTAAATTTTTTATATTATTTGAATAAATTAGAAAGTCACTCTACATTAAATTCAAAACAATGAATTCCATATATCTTATTTATTTATCACTAACTGTACCCGCATAGCATCTAAGAAGAAATATGAGCTTTAAACTTACGTATGGATTCCACTCGATATGACATGGGCTTGCTACCCAATATCAAACAAGCTTTAAAATATATTTAAAAATTATCAAAAATAGCTACAAGACAATTTTGATAGCACGCATTCAGATATATTTATACTGTTAAAAAGGTAAAAATATGATATGCCCGTAGACAAAGCACGGGCGATCATTTCACTCCTCAGCAGATTCATTCTATCTCCGCAATTCATTTGCAGTGAGATTTAAAGAAAGGCGGTTATTTTGCTCATCAGAAGACTCTGCTTCCCTAAGTGTACATATTATTTCTCTGGTATTCACTGACCGCACGTTTCTTTCCATATTATTTTCATTATTATTGCACAAAAAACGAAACGTTTTGGTAATTAATGCGCTTCAGCCAAGATAGAATTTCCATCTTTTGGGGATAATGAGATTCGAATAGCTCTTTTAAATCAGACGTAAACAAATAAATGTATCGCATATGCATAACACATGCATAGTTTGAGGTTTTCGCACATGCGCTGATAAGTGCAAAGTTAAAATCGCAATTATAAAACTGTTTATTTTATTTTGATAAGATTTTAACGTATTGAACCCTTCCCCAATAATTGCTCATCAAAAAGGTATAAATATTTCCAATATCAGTGAACTATTTCTTCAGCGTTTGTGGTTTAAAAACACAGCAGCTTTCAGGAAACTTCATTTTGAACTATGTATAGATAAGTGATAGAGAACCCATAATTCCCATTAATTTTAAGAAAAAAAATATTATTTCCACTTTTCTGCTCCAAAGTACTCATAATCAGGGCCTAACTAAGGCAGGGGTATAATGGGCAGTTGCCCCTGGCTTCTCACATAAGTGGGGTACCAAAATTCAATAAAAATTTTATTTTAAGCTTCTTTTTTTAATGAATGTTCTTCATCATTAAAGTAGTTAAGCAAAGGGGCCCCCAAAGAAGTTAAGTCGGGACCCAACTAGGTTAAGTCGGGACCTGCTCTTAACATCTACTTAAATTATTTTTATAAAGTATCCGATTTTTGTACTTAATCTGAAGATATCAATATCAATCATTCTAAACAACTTCTAACAAATATAATCTATCAATATCCATATCATTTTGAAATCGTACATGGGCTGTTGTAAGATCGATGTATTTTCAGATGAAAAAGAAGAAACCTGATTTCACATATACTCCCAACTCTCCATATACCACCTGACCAAGTATACAATTGGCGAGACATATTTAAAATGATACAAACTTGATTATAAAGAAAGCATGATTAGTGGAATCCTTTCTCTAGCTCGTCATCGAATTTAAAAAAAAGTAAAATCCAAAAATATATGCCAGATAATTAAGAAATGCCTGAAATTCTTTGAATCATCTATCCAGATAACATATAATTTAAAAAATGATGAGAACTGCAACAACTATTGCCATAATCTTGGTATCTAAATGCAATAAAATGGCCGTTAGTTGCATGTGAGAATAATTACAGTTTTGCATGGCTACAAACAATGTGGTTAGCTTTCATTTATAAAAATTGACAAGAACAAGCTTAGAAAATTGTAGAAAGTTTCCGTTTTTGTATGCAATGATAATTTGAGCCCTTTAATACTAAGAAGAAAGCGTCTGAAATTCGAATTTGTTACATAACGATTTTTCAAACTTGAGATGAAAGAAATCCCTACAGCAGGGAAAAAGATTGTGCTTTGAATAATAAACGTTGAGACGTGTATTGTAAATGATGAAAAATAGTTCAAAAATTGAAATGTGTATGATAATTGTTCGGTTTTATTTTTAATGTCATTCTGTTGTAAGAAATTTGGAAATAATAAAAAAATGAACTTGCTACACATTTTGCTCTTAAGTTTACTGCTCTTAAAAGATCTTTTCGTACTTAATCGAAGATGAGATACATTTTTGAAACTGAATGCTTTCCTGGTATCTTGAGTCATTTCAAAATTGTAAAAGAGATATGACGCCATTTTTGAGGATAAAATTCAGTTTGTACCAGGTGATTCTGTAACCAATCTAAACTGTATAGCAAAAGATAACTTCTCTGAACGTAGCCATCTAATTTGTGGCAATCGGTGCCACCATTTTCTCAGTATGATTGTTGGTCGAATGACTTTATTAGACACTCTAATTATATCTATGTAATATTAAAATAATAATATATATAAAAAGCGAGGAAATTTTAAGGATAAAAGGCGAGATATAGAGGAAAATATGGAAAAACTTTAAGAAACAAAAGACCAATTTTATACAAAAACAGAAAGAAAAAAAAACAGTAACAATGTTAGGGAAAAAAATAGGAAAAGAATTAGGGAAAATAGGAATAAATCTTTAAAAATGCAATAAAACTTTTAATGAAAAATAGAGATATGTTGGGGATATTGGAACAAATCTTAAGAAACATTGATATTA
>JAOUZG010030082.1:771684-786735 GCA_026289955.1 Argiope argentata
ATATATATATATATATATATATATATATTATATATAGTTATATAGTTTTTCTATATAGTTATATATAGCGAATTGCTATGTTTCATGTAAATTATTGTAATGTGATTTTTATTTTTAATAACATTTTAATAATAAATTAAATTATCTAATAATGGGATAATTGAAGACTGGTTTAATTTTTTTAATCTTATTAATGCTGATTTTTGACAATAATAATTTTTTTCGTCTTGCAAACGTCAAAAACAGAATTTTAATGCAAAAAACAATATTCATTTTTCATTTTATCGGCATTTATTTTATTTTTTTCTTCTAGAAAAATTTGTAACTTTCTCAATTCTTATTTTACTTTGTAATGTATCTCATCATTCGGGGACATCTCACACAAAAAGCTATATTTAACAATCCAACTTTGCAAAAAACACCCCATAAAAATATACACAACTCATTCCAAAGAAGACAATGGAATACAAATATTAAGAATAAATAATGCATACCAAACGAAATAACGCTTCTAAAGAAACGATTTCCGCAGTCCATTTTACATAAGAAATAATGCCCTGCTTTAAAAAAATTTATTTTTTTATGACAAAAAGGAAAAAAAAACTAATATATTTTTTCGTTAGCCCCCCTTAATGCAGAATCTTCATCCTATTCCCCTGATGAAGCCGTGGTGGGACAGAAGACGCACCGAAATAGCCACCCCTGCTGTGGTTGACCGCGGTTACAGTGAAAGGGGTGCCCGCTGAGAATTTTATGCTTCGTCTACCACGACCGGCATGCATGAAAAAAAGGTTGAATGATTTATGATGATTTGGGTTCGTTTTTCTCCCCCTTTTTTCATTCATTTCTTCCTCTTCTTTCGCTTCCCGTCTTTTGTCCCGTCGTTAGTCACCGCGGGTGTCTATTAAATAGCGAAATGAATGGAGAAAAAGGGATACATTTGTGTAGGTAAGTTAATTTCACTCGTCATTAGTCATCCTCGGATCGATTCATTCTTGGTGAGAATGTGTGAATTTCCAAGAATAAAAATCGGGACCGCATCAATTATGATATCTCTATTGTCGAGTATTTTAATTTATATGTAAAGTGGGGATTCGATTGCTCCTTCGCTGAAAGAAAATGTGGGAGAATGTTTAATTTTCCCACAAAACAGCTTGGATGTGGGGATTAACGAAGCATCATTTTAATAAAGGAGAAACTATGGATATTTCAGATACAATGTAAAGTCAAAGATAATTTTATGTGGATAGACGTGTTTTTAATGCTATGAAATTTAATCTTAATTTATAAACTGCTTAATTGACGTAAAATACAAAAGATGATTCATAGTTATATTATAATGGTAGAACATGTTGTGTTTTGGGGATGAAGATTTTGGTATCAACAAAATCCATAGGCGTAAAAATTTAAATTTTATTATATTCACGAGCATTTAAAAATTCAACTTTCAATAATGCGTTGCCATTGCATTTTCAAAAACTTTGAAAGAAAAAAATAAGTTATGACTACAGCAAATAAAACCTAAAAAATGTCATTTTGAGTAAGTGATTATATGAAATGTGATATATTTTTAAACAAAAAATGTGAGACAAAGTTTTTTTTGGATCGTTTGAACTACTGAAGTAACTCATTCGATGAAACCATTAAAATGAATAAAAATACAATTCAACTTGTACGAGCACGTGGTGCTTGGCCCGTCAAAAAATTATGTTCTGACATGATACATTGAAATATGCATAGAAGATTTCATTTTAATCTTTATTTTGTTGTTGCTCCAAGTTATATAATGTATTTTTATTTTTGTAAGTGATTTTTTATTTTAAAGATTTATATGTAATAAGTGTCAATGGATATTAAGGCAAAATGTATGTATTCTATGTATATATTCAAATGTGTACAGAATAGTGTACACATGTGAATATATACATGTTTGTACGTGCGTGAGTGAGTGCGTATGTGATGTTTGCTTTCAGGACTTGTTATGTATGTATGTTATGTGTTCTTTCAGGACTTGTTATGTATGTATGTTATGTGTTCTTTCAGGATTGTTATGTATGTATGTATATATGTGATGTATACTTTCAGGATTGTTTTGTATGTATGTATGTGATGTTTGCTTTCAGGACTTGTTATGTATGTATGTATGTGATATGTACTTTCAGGATTGTTATGTATGTGATATGTGCTTTCAGGATTTGATATGTATGTATGTATGTGATATGTACTTTCAGGACTTGTTATGTATGTATGCATGTAATGTGTGCTTTCAGGACTTGTTATGTATGTATGGGATGTGTGTTTTCAGAAAACAGGGATGTTTTATGTCTTCTTGTGTCCTTAAGGTAAGGCAAATCTTCGAAACTCCATTTACAATTCTCAAGCTTCCTATGTCAGATAATTTTTTGCTGCTTTTGATTCTTTCTTTGATGATTTTTTAGTCGATTTATGAAGAATTGATCACATGTTTAATTTCAAATTTCTTTTAAGACAATCGGTTTCAATTCATTACATGTATATAAAAAAAGCAAATTTAATTTCAAAAACAATTTGAAGCTCAGAAGTTGGCAAAAAATCCCTTTCGAACATGATATATATACCTTTTAAAAAATCAATCACTTTTTTCAAAAAAAAATCATCGTAAGTTTTTGATATTTTATAAAACATAAAATTTCATATTTTAGTTAGAAAAATTTAAATATTGATTTCTTATTTAATTGTTACTTGATTTCAATTTTTATCAGTTCAGACATATGGTGCCTTTAAATTTAAAAATAAAAAAATAGTATAAAAATAATATACTTTGGAAATGTTGCAAAAACCTATAAAAAATTTAGGGTTTTTTCTGGGAAATGGTGTTACTATAGATATAAGTTAATCTACATGTTGTAAATATACAAATTATCTGCAGTTATATTTTTAAAATTATTAATAACAAAGATTTGTAAAATTATTAGTAGCAAAGTTTTAAAAAATTTAGTCAGGATTCCAATTAATTTTAAAAATAAAAGTAGTTTTATCCTTTTCTATATAATGTACGATTAGCTCATATTTGGTTATAATAAAAATTAAACTACTTTTAAAATTTTTATGCACTTATTTTAATGATATCGATTGAAATGATATGCTGAATTTCCTGAAAATCTGAGTTTTAATTTTTGCATAATTTTAAACAAGGCATCTCAAATGCATCCATTCGTAATTTTTAACTGTGATTGAATGTTTCGAATTTTGATTATTTTATAAAAATTTTGTTCATGAACTTCAGTTCACTTTCAGCTTACATCTAAAATTTTAGAATGTCAAAACAACAATGCAATTTTATGGTATAAAAAAGTTTGTTTAATCCACTGAAATGTACCACATCTTTTAGGATAATTATAATCGAGCCACATAATAGAAAATATAATTTATTTTTAATTGCAAAAAATGTGCTTATAATTCTCGAGATAATATGTCATCAATTATATTCATATCACAAGAATATAATTTGATTTTATTTAAATTCCAAGTAAAATTTTCATAATAAGTATAACAGAAGAAAAAAGGGATAAATTTATGCAAGTAATTTCGTCTCTAATTCCCTTATTAATTTATTCTCCTTATGAATAAAAGCATTTTCCAGGAATAAAAAGAAGCGAATCATGACAGGTATATTTATAGCTTCAAATTTTAATTTATATGTAAAGTGATCTCAGTTGTTCCTTCTAACTTAAAACGTTAGAAAGAATGTTAATATGCAATTGGGACAAACAAAACAATCGGGATAGTAAGGAATGCATGTTAATAAGCTGACGTACCTCAGCAATTGAAGTCTCCTATATTAAGAAAGAATTTAATTTCGAAAATAAAAGATTCTTTCCTAATCAAAATTCATTCTAATAGTTATAATTTTGAAAATATTTTTAATAAGTATTTTGTGATTTATTAAGCAATTTTGGGATTTAATAGGTCGTTGTATAATTGGAGGGAGTATATCTGAATTTATATGCGAATATAAATGTGATTTAAACGAAAAAGGAATGACATATCTCAAATAGAATTACATATGTCGTTTCCTGTTTCTTATGGCACTTGCCATAGATAAACTGGCTCATGTAAACAGCGATTTAAGCCTAATAAGCTTCGTTTGTTTTGTAGTAGCGCCAATTAGGGCCAAAATTACAACTTTTACCTCTCACTCATCATATTCGCTTGCACAACCCATTTTTACAGGATGACATATTCATACAAATTATAGATAGAACATAGAAGGACAACTATGTTCGAAACGAGACTTGAACTCGGGACGCCCAGAGCACCGGGCATACGCGCTACCTCTATGCCAGGACGTCTGCAGAATCACGTATAATTACTATATAATGGTTTAAATATTTTAATATTCTAAATTCTATTTAATTTATTATCTTTCAAAATTTAAGATGGCATATATCCAAACATATCAACTGCTATGTGCTTATGTTTATACAGGGCTAATATTTATTTTATTATTTTATTTTTATACAATCAATGAGTAAAAATATTTAGTATGTTACCTTTCGGTAATTTATTTTAAAAATCTATAATTTTCGTCATAAATTCGTTATGAATCTAATTAAACTTGTTATTGGTTTATTTTTGCAAATGCATCATGTTTCAAATTTACAGGATTTTTATTACGGTTGAGAATAAAAAATTGGTTTTCGAGTTTTTAAGTGTATCATGTGAGATATGTATTTTTTGAGAATTTTATTCTATTTTTCAAATCTGATTTCTCAACAGCATTTGGTATTTTTATATCGTAATAAATATACCAAATTGCAATAAATGTTTGATGAATTTTGATAAATTAACTAACAAATATGCAATCGTTTTCAAAACTGGAAAGTAATATTTAAATACTTGAATTCCTTGAGCAAGTACAAGACGAAAACTAAATCGTGTGACACTTATTATACTGAGGGCGATAGAGTATTGCCAAAGAATTTTATGGAATTGTCTCAGCACGCTTTGTAAATTTAGGAACATAGCTGAATGAATTTTTTATGACCATTCTGCTCTCTGAAATAGTTTGAAACTTTCCTTTCCAATTTAAACAAAACGTCACTTAGAAATAGAATGGACATTTAGAACAAATCATGGAATAAAAAAACCCTCGTAATCCTTCAAAAGTGTTTGCTTTAAGAATAGTTTACGACCATTAAAATAAAGTGTTTTCCCCGAATATAACGTATTTAAAATTTTATTTCATAAAATCCCATATATTATAAATTTGAATTAAAAAACAATGAATTAAGTAAAATATATACAAGTAAATCCGATTATAGAAAATAATTAAGAAACACATTTCTGTTCATCAGTTCTTAGCCAACGATTCTTAGGTTAAAAATTAAATATAAAGAACTTTTTAAGAAATTTATCTTATTAATATAGGTTTAAAAATTTCTAGATTTTAAGATAAATTCATAAATTTGAAGTATAATTTGTAAAAATACAATTTATTATTTTGCGAACATTTATACAATCGATTTGAAAGCATTTCTGCTTTTATTTCAAATATTTATTAGAAAAGTACTTTTTTAACGTATTTATTTTTCAAATGATATTACAAACAGCACATATTTGCAATTTTGCTTTCACACGAAGTGTGGGTGTGCAATATTTAAAAAAAAGAAAGAGCATAATATATAACATATGAATATAAGTAACGTAAGAGGATATTTAAACCTCAATCACACTTAATTAATTTTTTTTACTATTGTTGTTACTAATGCAAATATACAAGCGCGCTGACGGCCATCAGCTAATTTAAGCCAAGTATGAGTGTCTTGTCTTAAATAGCGCCATCTATTGCCAAGAGTAAGTCTTAACTACTCACGCATCACATTCGATTGTATTACCCCCCCCTCCTCCTCTTTTACAGGAAGACACATCTCACAGATAGAATAGATAAAGAACAACCATGCTGGTGCCGGTACTCGAACCCGGGGCTCCCAGCTGTCGGGGAAGAGGGAGTACCCCTGTACGAGGACGCCAGTAAAGGAATGTTTATATATGAAATAAAATCTAATAAAATAATATTGAATTTCAAGCTTCTTTTTTATGCAAAATATTCTTATTGCCCTCCAAAAACAACTTACCATTTCTGAACGCCAAACTTTGGAAACATTTTCCAACTAATTCCTTCCAATACTACTTCTAATTTTGGCCTTAACTACTCAACTGAATTATGTCTTTTTGCTCTTTTTTAATTGATATTCCTCATTGTGTTTCTGAAATAAGTATGATGAAAGTGATTGTAACTTCTAGTATGTCGATACATAGTTTCCAGTTATTTTAAAAACTAATATAATTTAAAAGAAAATTATACTATTTCACTACTATCAAGTTGCTATCTAAGCCACTATCAAAATTTTTAAGGTGACCAGGGACCTTTAAAATGACTTTTTGCAATTTTCACCTTAACAATTTGAATTTTTATTGTCATTAAGAGTAACAATTATACTAGATGACACTCAAAATTTCAAAGCGTTATATTAATTTATTGATGAGTTAGGTGGTTAATGTAATATTAATGATAAATAACGTTAATGAAAAATGTTCCAGGCGCTCCAAATTTGTTCGAAAGTGCTCTAATTTTTATTATTGCTTACGCCAACCCTTTTGAAACTAAAGTTGGGATTAATCTTAAATTTTGAGTACGAAATATCAAAATTAGTTAATATAATAATTCGAAACTACGGATTTTTATAAAAAGTTTAAGAAGTTTTGAGTTATTACATTGATTAATTTTGAAACTTCGTACTCAAAATTCAAGATTAATCCCAACTTTAGTTTCAAATGGGTTGGAGTAAGTAGTAATAAAAATTGGAGCACTTTTGAACAAATTTGGAGCGCCATGAACATTTTTCATTATGTTATTTATCGCTAATATTTTATTATATTAACCACCTAACTAATAAATCTATTTAATATAATGTTTTAACATTTTGAGCGTCATCTAGTTTAGTGTTTCTCTTAATGACTGTAAAATTTCAAATTGCTAAAGTGAAAATTGCAATAAGTCATTTTAAAGGTCCCTGGTCGCCTTAAAATGCACGAGAAAAGATAACTAACTCACAAAGGTTTGAATTTTATACTTTCGTAAAAATAAAAAAAAAATAACCAAGTTATCTGGATGGATGAATCTGTGAAATTTTACTTATTTTAAAACACCCTCTCAGTGACGGAATATTCAAGCAAAAGCAAAGAAAAATGGTATATTTCCCATCATTCACCAGAATTCTCTCTTTCGCCTCTGAAAGATCAAGACCGTGCTTCAATTCAAATCTCATCTCCAGTATTCGGTTCCATCGAAATTTCAACTTCACATTCTGCACATTTATTTCAGTTACACAGAATTTTCAAGGGAATGATCAAAAGATATAAAAAAGGATACAAAACAGAATTTCCTTGAAAACTTTTGATGAGAAGACGAATGCATATCTTCAGGTTATATAGCTTTGAAAGAACATTCTTGTTTCTTCTGATATCATGTAAATAATATAAAAAATAATATTTTTTAGAAATATGCTTCCTTTCTTAAATATTTATATTATTTTTTTCTTCGTTTTTTTTTTTTTTTTTCGTTTTCTATGTCATAGGCTTCTTTGAAATTCTTCGGATCACAGCAAAGAATTTATAAAAATTTTAAATCAGTGAAAATCAGATATTTCAGGTATTACTAACTATTCAGAAAATAATACCCCTTCAGCATTTAGCATTGAGGGAACATGTTCTCAAAACTTTCAATGTGCAAACACTTTAAAATAAATATTACAAACATAGGAGATCTAGAATTTGTTCAATGAAAAAGTTTCTTCTAAACTGTTCTTATAACAAAAAATATAAACTTTTTGAAAAGAGAAATTATCAGATATTATTAGTTATGATCATAAGAATTAGCATCTTTGTGCAATATTTTATTTCGTAAGCATAAGAGATTGAGATATAATTCGAACTGATAAAAATTACCTAAATGATGCAAAAACTACATTTCATTATATTTACTATATGATTTTGAATAAAATATATGTTTTTTTGTCTGTAAATGTATTCTATATACTTCTAAATTTTAAATATTTATACATTATTTCAGTCATATTAATCATCATTTTTAATAAAAATGATGGGTGTACTAATATTTTATATTAAAAATAAATAAATTTAATTTAATTTAGTTTAATTAAATTTAATTTAGATATTTCTCTAAAAATTAAGTTAATTTTAAATATTTATACATTATTTCAGTAAATATTAAATATCCATACACTATTTCAGTAAATATTAAATATTTATACATTTAAAAAATTTGTACATTGAGTAAATTTTAAATATCTATACAATATTTCAGTCATATTAATGGGCATTTTTAATAAAAAAATATTGGTGTACTAATATTTTAAATTAAAAAAAAATACAATTATACTCTTCTGCGAGGAAATTTAATTTAGTTATTCCTCTAATAATTTAGTTAATTTAGATGATTTTCGATAATTTCTATTTTATATCAATTCAATGGTTTGTAGAAGAATACATGAAGACCAATAGAAGACGCCTTCTCCGGACAATCATTAAAAGATGAAAAATGTTGAAATTGAATGGTTTTGGTAATGAAAAGTAGATTTTTTTGTTTGAATTATTAATAATTAAAAAAAGGAATAAATATGACTAATAAAACATAAAAAATAATATTTATAGATTATAAAAATTAGTAACCACCTGATTTTATCTGTTAAATAATCATTGATGTAAATGTTATAGAATACAAGTATTTTTGAACTGGAAACATGCTTATCTTTAATGATACTAATGGCTTACTTGATTGGCTACAATCAGAGTAAATAGCCTCGTATTACTGACATGAACTTGGAAATATATAAAATATAGAACCAAAATATGGAAAAAAATCTATTTTATTATGCGATATTCTTTTGAATTTATATCTGGAAAGTTTTTCAAATTTCCTGGAGAGAAAAATGTTTACTAGACATTGCTCACTTCACCTTTTCGGAATGTCATTCGTAAAACTCGTTAGTTGCTTTGTTACGTCCTTCAGTTTGATGTCTCTAACGACAATAATGAAGACAATATATTTTTAACTTGATTATGCTTTTTTGTATTTTTCTTTCTCAAAAAAATCCCATTTATGTGTTTTATACATTATTGGTACGTGGTTTTTCAAGCACAGGTCTTGAAGAGGTCTATCTTAAATTTGATATACAAGTTATAACACTTTATTATTCTTATCTTTCTAATCATACAACATTAAAATAATCTGTCGGAGTTTAGCTGATAGCGCTAGGCCCGAACTCCCAATCTTATGGTTAGTAACCGAGTGACATATCGCTCTGGCAAAAGGGACCCTTGGGTTCGAAAGATGTTATCTGGCTTATATAGAATTCAGCACATACTCTCCCACCAGTGAGTCGGTGGATTAGACGAGCGATACATATGAGAGGTGTTGGTGGTGATATTAACAACTGACGTATTTAATGCACGTCTAGGTCATGGAGTTGCCAATAGAGGGCGCCATGGCAATTGAACGAAGCTATGTGCAAAGGTACCGTTTATCAAAGATCGGTCGCCGGGTCACCATTGTTGGAGGTTAGGGGATAGCGCTAGGCCCGAACTCCGAATCTTATGGTAAGCAGCCGAGTAACATACTGATCTAGCAAAAGGGACCCTTTGGTTCGAAGGAAATTATCTGGCTTATATAGAATTCACTACAAATCTTTAATTCTAGACAATTTTCTTGGCAATCGTCTTGGAAAAGGCAATGATAGATTATGATTCTTTTAAGTTTATTTACCCAAAATCAGCAGTTTTAATTTGATGAATACGTATGCGTAAGTTTGAAAAAAGATTGACTTTTCCAAGTAAAGAAATATGCAATAAACATCCCTTCAATAAAAATATCTGTAATGAACCATCTTATAATAATTGTATTCACATAAGTTGGTTGGTTCTAATGGCACTTGCCTATGGACAAGCTCGCTGCTGGACCCAGCAGCAGATTTAAGCCGAGTGAAGCGTCTCTTGTTTCAAGTAGCGCCAACTAGGGCCAAGAGTACGACTTTTGCTACACACTCATCTCATTCTCTTGCACAACCCCTTTTTACAGGGGGGCACATTCACACATCTCACAGATAGTACACAGAATAACAACCATGCCCGAACCAGGACTCGAACCCGGGACCTCCTGAACACGAGGCAGACGCGCTACCCCTGTGCCAGCAAGCCGGCATTCACATAAGTTGCATCTGTAATAGTCCTCTCTTTGATCTAATGAATATCATTAATAAATATGATGGATCTTTAACTTTCCCCTCTTAAAATAATCTATAATTAAATGCTTGACTTGGGATTTCTTTCTTTAAAAAGATTGAAGAGTAACAAGTTTACAATAATACATTGCATATAATTTGCAATATAAAAAAATCCTGACTCATCAATTAGAGTGGAGTAGTACTTACACAAGATCTCCAACTGCACTGTTATGTCCTTCGCCTTGGTGTCATACGCATCGTGAATGGCGACGCACTTGAGCATCTTGTGATTGTCCTCTTTCGTGAAGGTCATGTCAAGGGCGCTGACGGCCTGCCATGTTTTTCTCTTCTCCAGGTCTCGGATGTTTGTCTGGTTGACACTGGTGGTGATCTCGACGTCGTTCAAGAACCATTTGAGGGTTGCAGGTGGGTTCCCTTTCCTTGCAATGCAGTGGAGACGCTTCGGTTCGTTCGCACGTGCAGTGAAAGGGTCCCCCTGCACTATCTGGATGGTGGTGTCTTCGATAATGGGTGGATAAGGGGCCTCTGGAAAGAGAATGATGCAAATATAGATGACGGGAGAAAGGGCATTAGTAATTATCATTTCAAACTTATTAGGTTTAAGATTTCCGTAACAAGTATATCATCATGTAAATTTTTCTTAGCTTATATCTGTTGTTATTGTTGTTACTTATGACACTTGTCTATGGACAAGGTTATGGTGTTGTTACTTATGACACTTGCCAATAAAACCTAGAAAAATGTCATTTTGAGCACGTGATTATATGAGCAAATGAAATAAATAGGAAATGGGATATTATTTTAAACACTAAAAGCGAGACAAAATCTTTTTTTTTCTTTTGATTGCTTGCAATACTAAAATGTCTCATTCAATGAAACCATTAAAATGAATAAAAATATAATTGAACTTGCACGAGCACGTGATATTTGGCAGTTCAAGAAATTATATTCTGGCATGATACAATGAACTATGTATAGAAAATTTCATTTTAATCTTTCTTCTACATACTTTACTTTCTCAAGTAAAACATTTTATTTTATATATAATTATTTTTCTAGCATAAAAACTTATATATCACGAATTCAGGAAAAATTAGCCAACAATCTTAAACACGACAATTTTATTCATAGATTTTCATGTTTACATGAGCAATAAAAATGTATTTTATACTTTTCATTCTTAATATAATTCAAGTTCAGGACGTTATATCAGAAAAAAAAATGACGCCTGAATTTTTCTTTCTAAAATAATAATAATAATGAAACCCAGCCCTTTCAATAATTTCAATAGCAGACTATGTTCTAAAAGGAATTGTATACAAAAGATGATCCTATTTAGCTGAAGTATATTAGGCAAATATATGTTCAAATTCATATATATCATATATTAAGTAGATATAAATACTGAGTGTTCTCAAAACACCTCCGTGCCCCTCAAGTATATCTGACCGAGCATTTTTAAAGAATCAAGCACGCATGCCGAGTATTAAATCTATTAAATTAGGGAAGGAAAGAAAATTCAGCAGTAATATCCATGCATTTCTAATGTTAGCCGCATTTCTCTTGAATAGGTTTTAGAAGCCTCTCAATATTGATAGAATTAAAATATAGCACAAAAATAATGAAATTAAATATAATGCGTGCTTGATATAAACTCAATTACATTAAAATGTAAGATTAATTTTTTTTCTTTCTCTAGGAAGATATTTTTATAAATTTTTTATATATTTTGAATTTTATATCATTTTTCATCCAATCTATGCAATTCAAAATGATAAATGCATCAAATCACTTTCATTTCAGCTACAATAATTAATCTTCTTTAAAACCACCTTTTTCAACAAAATTTCAAATATTTTTTTTAGTATTATATAGTCTGACTAAAAGTTAAGTTTTGAGTTCAAAAATTTATTCCAAAGCAATCAGTAATCATGTTTATAAAATGCTTTATAAAAATATTTGCATAAAATTTGAATATAATTTTTTTGAATGTATAAATTGCTTTTGCAAAATATTTATATTCAAGAAGTATTCAAGTCGGATTATAAAATATATATAGCAAAGCAGCACCGAATATAAATCATCACGCACACGTATAAACCTAGAGAGACAGACAGACACACATACAGGCAAAGAGAGACAGACAGACAAAGAATCCAAATCATTGTCTGGATCCAGCGTGAAATTCAAAATAGAAGCGTTTGCATTTCAGAACAGTCTTTTACATTTTATCAAATCTTTTTATTCATCTTTTATTTCTAAAAAAGTTATTTTCACGAAGTTTTCGTGATTATGAATATTGTATTTAGGTTGAATATAAAGGCATTCTCCCCATTCCTGAATTGTAAGGAAACATTTTGCATTACGGTATTCAAGTATTTTTTTTAAGTCAAAGCTTTAAAATATATTTTAAAGATCATTTTCTACATTTCAACTTAGAATTTCTATTCAGGGTCTTTAATGTTTTCCACTCATACCAATCAAAAATATTTTCATATGACTTCAACTTCATTTTAATTATTTTTACTTTAAGTAACCAATCAAAAATAAGAAAAAATTTTGATGTCCCTATTAGGCATCAAAATGTGTTTACAATTGAATATTGAAAGCTTCTAAACTATATATAAGGAAAATAAAACAAAATTTGTAACACTTTAGTCATAACTGTATATAGAGTAACTTAATATTAAATAATAATGAGAGTCTCTTCTTTGTAAGATAATTATATTTAAATTTTCATAAAGTTAATAGATATTCATTGAAAGATAGATGAATTCATAGAGAGCATTAATTTTATTCCTTTTAGTTAATTTCAGTATACAACTTATATTAAAATTAACTAAAGTTGGAATTTAATATTTCATGATCAATCCCATTTTTTTATATGAAACTTTGAGTTTTATAAAAATGATGTTTAAACAAGTTTTTGAGGCAAATCTAAATTAAAACTTTCAAAACTCTGAAATATCATTAGAGAAAGTTTTATTTCTCCTAATACTCTTTTAAAGTTTATGGTTAAAAATAGGCTTGAGTTGATGTGATAGGAATGGTATGTCCCACTTATTTCAGGAAGGCCTCAATTTATGAGTCTCCTAATAGCTAATAAATATTGTGGATGATTGTATATATATATGTATATATATATATATATATATATATATATATTTATAAATATATTTATATATATATATATAATATTTGCAATATTGTACAATATTTTTTATTATTATATATCGTTATATAAAATCGCACCATATTGTATAATATTTTATAAAGGATGAGCTACCTTGGTTGCGCTTAAGATAAGTGTGCTTCCCATTATACCTAAGATAACTGGCAGATCAGTTACATCTCCTTATATAAATATAGCCTTGATATTTTTATATTATTCAAAAACTGATGTATGAATTATAATTAATATGCGATAAAATATATCTTTCATTATTTTTAGAGTTTCTTTGTATCTTTAAAAACTTCTTCTTGGATCTGTAATTTTGTATTTTAATAATTTCATCTGAAGATTCTAGTTGTATTTTAATTCTAACTTCTAATAGTATTTTAATTAATATATGATAATATAATTTTTTCAGTGTATTTAGAGAAATATATTCATTTTTATGGTAGTAAAAACAGATGTTCCTTTAAAAATTACTTTCAGTAAATAGCACATAGATTTTGTGCACGATTGTACTATACTAAAAAAATATTCGCAATACATACAGTATAATATTTTTGAATAGTAAATATCTGAATATAAAATCGCTCTATTTTGTATAATATCGTTGAATATTAAATATTATAATATAAAAACGAACAATATTGTATAATATTGTTTAAAAGGATGTGCTACCTTGGCTTAACTCAAGATAAATGTACTTCCCATTGTAACTAAGATAACTGGCAGATTCATGCTTCCTTTTATGTAAATATAGTTTTGATGTTTTTATATTATATAACAAATGATATATGAATTATGCTAAATATGCGATAAATATCTTTCCTTACTTTAAAAGCGTCTTAGTATCTTTAAGAATATCTTCTTGAATCTGTAATGTTGTATTTTAATTATTGCATTTTAAAATTCTAATTGTATTTAAATTCAAATTTCTAATTGTTTTTTAAGAAAATAAATCTATGATAATATAAATTTTTCAAAGGAATATGAGAAACATATTTAAACAACATTTTTATGGTAGTAAAAACAAATGTTCTTCTAAGAATTACTTTTAAAAATTAACAGAATAATGTATAACACTCATTTTCTAATAATTTATCAAAATTTATGTATTAATTTCACTATTTATACAAGCTATTTAGAACATGATTTTTCTTTCAATCCCCATTGATATAAAAGAAAAATTCTACACCAAGACGGACCAAAAGTGAAAAAAATCTGATACAGCGAAAAAATCTTCTTATATAAAGTGATTAGTTGGAACTTTATTTCTTCATCCGAAGTGCTTTCTTGTGTGAAAGATGTGATCAATTTAAAAGGAAGCACATTTCAGGGAACGTAAAAAGAAATAAATTCTGGGAAAATAAAAATTGGAAGAAACAAGTTGTACACTTTTTTATCCTTTTGTTGCAGTAGTCATTGATGCAGAAAAGCAGCTAAAATGTTACAATGGGATAATAACAATCGCAAGAAAAGGGATATTCTTCTTTTATATAGTTTTTATAGGATGATCTGATTTGAAAAAATAATTTTAGCTACTTATATATATTCTACCTGTATATAGTTTTTATA
>JAOUZG010030082.1:794930-808167 GCA_026289955.1 Argiope argentata
AGAAATAAATATTTGTTGTAAATTACAAAAAAGAATGAATGAAAAGGGAAAAAAAATGATGAATCTGATCCTCAGGAGTTGATTCAAATCAGGTTATTTTTTTAATCAAAAAAAAAAAGGAAATTTTCCAATTAGAAATAAATATCAGTTGTAAATAACAAAAAATGAATGAATGAAAAGGAAAAAATGATGAATCTGATCCTCAGGAGTTGATTCAAATCTGGATATTTTTTTAATCAAAAAGACAAATGAAATTTTCCATTTAGAAATAAATATTAGTTGTAAATTACAAAAAATGAATGAAAAGCAAGAAAATGATTAATCTGATCCACAGGCAGTGATTCAAATCAGGTTTTTATTCTTCCGGTGATGAGTCTGACTTTTGTCCTCGTCTTAACCTTTCCCTAACTCAAAAATGCCAAGAAATGGAGTATTTAAGAAGAAAATAATTAATATCAGAAAGAATTGGTATTAAAATGTGACTAAAATATATATAAAAAAAATTGTTATTTCAGAATTCAAATACAAGAAAACGCACCGTAAAATTTAATCGGAACAAATCACTATAAAACAATTACCAAAAAATAAAACAAAAGTATGTGCATATAAAAGCAAAGTACATAATAGTTGAATATAAAAATATTCAAAAAAGGTTTTTCTAAAGAAAACTGAAACCATTATAATATAATTTCAACTTTCTCGCTCTTAGACCTGATAACGCCTGTTCGCTTATTAAAGTGCCTTGTCATCGAATGAAATAAATTTAAAGATCTCAGCGCTGTCTATTAAGTTAAAATAAAAACCAGATACAATAAACTAGAAAGAATATTTTCAATTGTGAAAATCATTAAAAATTAAGTTTTTAATAAGATTGCTTCAATAAAAGAAATTTTTTACTACATGTTTTAAAAAATTCTGTTAAATTGTGAGAAAATCAATTTCTTTTAAAAACAAAATTTGTTTAAAATTTTGTTTGAAAATTGTAATTTCAATTTCTGTTGTCATAGGATTTGCTCGGATTTTAATTTTTAATTTATTATTTTTTGGTTACAATATTTTCGAATTTTAATGCCATTGCTTTATTGATATTAGTTCTTTTCGTCTAAAAACTTCAATTTCTTTTAATTTTCTGGTCACGATACTTCTACAAAAATGAAATTAATCGCAGAAACAAATCCTTGATTTGAAACTCTGTATGAAAATGACCTGTGATATAATGTTTAGGCTGCATTGATCATTTTATTCCTTTTTATTCATTTATTTGTAATTTATACTTAATATTTATTTCTAATTTCGCATAAAAATTAACTCTATTGGAAATGTCCTGAATAAGAGCAATAAATTCTATTCAAATAGAATCGCCTTGATAGGTTTCTCTATTTGAGGCTTAAAAATAATTAGTTGTAGAATTTAAAATCAGAAATAGATGATTTAAATGAAATTTATCACAACTAAAATTCCCAGCTTAGCAGCAACAAATATACTTTTACTAGAAATTTTAATTCTTATTTTGTTTGACCTGTTGTTAAAGATTATGATTATTAAAGATGATATAATTCTATGCTATAAAGTAAAATTCTAACTTAGCTCAATTGATTATAGTTTATTTTTCAAAATCTTAAAAGGAAAGTAAGATTCCATACTGCTGAGTTGTCTGTAAATTTATATATTTGAAAGCAGCATAATTTTTATTAGAAATTATAATTACATTGTTTTCGAGATTTTGTTCCAAAATATTCTTATCAAAGATGTTATAATTCCTTATAAGTTAAAATTCCAATGTAGCTTAATTGTGTAAAGTTTATTGTTCAAAAGCTTAAAAAGAGATTAAACTTTAGCAGAAAGAAATTTAAAAATGCAGATTTAATGCTTGCTATTGTAAATTTAAATACTTTAAACCAATATATTTGTTTATTTGGAAATATATTGCATTTGAATTTTCATTTTAAAATATGATTATCACAAAGACTATAATTTTATAGTATAAAGTAAAATTCCATCTTAGCACAAATGTGTAAAGATTATTATCCAAAAGATTAAAATGAAATCAAGATTTGATACTGGAGAGTTGTATTTAAATTAAAATATTTCAAACCAAGTTTTTATTAGGAATCATAAATTATAGGGCGTTTGAACATTTATTTAGAATTTTATTGTCACAGATGATATAATTTTATCTTATAAAGTTAAATTCCAACTTAACCTAAATTCGTATATTGTCCAAAAGTTTAAAAGGAAATCAAGATTTTATACTGGAGGATTGTATTTAAATTTAAATATTTCAAACCAATTTTTTATTAGCAATCATAAATTATATAGAGCTTGATAATTTATTCCAGAATATGATTGTCACAGATGATATAATGTTATGGCATAAAGTAAAATTCCATCTTAGCACATATGTGTAAAATTTATTACCCTAAAGGTTAAAAGAAAATCAAGATTTGATACTGGAGAGTTGTATTGGAATTTAAAAACTTCAAATCAATTTTTTTTAGCAATCATAAATTATATAGCGTTTGATCATTTATTCCAGAATATGATTGTCACAGATTATATAATTTTACTTTATAAATTCCAACTTAACCTGAATGTGTAAAGTTTATTATACAAAAGTTTAAAAGGAAATTAAAATTTCATCCTGGAGAGTTGTACTGAAATTTAAATATTTCCAACCAATTTTTTACTAGCAATCATAAATTATATAGAATTTGATTATTTATTCCAGAATATGATTGTCACAGATGATATAATTTTTTGGTATAAAGTAAAATTCCATCTTAGCCCATATGTGTAAATTTTATTATCCTAAAGCTTAAAAGGAAATCAAGATTTGATACTGGAGAGTTGTATTTAAATTTGAATATTTCAAACCATTTTCTTATTAGCAATCATAAATTATATAGCGCTTGATCATTTATTACAGAATATGATTGTCACAGATGATATAATTTTAACTTATAAAGTTAAATTCCAACTTAACCCAAATGCTTAAAGTTTATTATCCAAAAGTTTAAAAGGTAAACAAGATTTGGTACTGACGAAATGTATGTAAATTTAAACATTTGTGTGTCTTTATTTCCAAATATAATCTTTAAAAAAATATTATTCTAGATATATTATAAAATAGCACGTCATAAAATTCGGAGCATCTATAATACATCGGCTGAGTTGAGCTGTTAGCTATGCCACATTATTTTATTTGGAAAACGATTTACGAAATGCGGTCAGACTGGCTAAATGACCCAGACTAGTACCGATTAATAATGTAAAGCCATTTCTGAAATACGGTGTTATATTTATTTTAACGTATTAAAACGAGTTTAACTTCACCAAACACGTCGTTTATCATAAATAAACTGAATAAATAAAAAATTACTTGTCGATGTATTGACCATTTTGTGTTCAACGTATTACACGCGCATGACAGTCATTTTACTTGGTCCGTTTTTGGAACAGAGCAGCTTCATACTTTAAAAGATAAAGTAATGCGATTTAATGGAATTTTTTATGATGATAAAATCTCTTCTTTACGGTGTAATTGGGATAAGATTAAATGGAGACGAAACCACTTTGAAATTGCCAAATATTTATTTAAAAAGGATATTTTTAAATAATTATTATTTACTTAAGAAATTTTTGTTGGATTCTTCCAGGTTTAAATATTTTTGAATACAAAAGATTTTACTAAACTATTTCTTTTACTAATTACAAGAAAGAATTCTTAGTTTTTTTTTTAGCATTTTCCTGATTAAACTGGTAACTTTAACTTTAATCTGTTAAAATATTTGAGCCATATATTATATTGTAATAATGTAGATGCTATGTATTGCACTTGAAGAATTTTTTTTTAAAGATTTCATTAAGATTTTGCACTTGAAGAAAATTTGTTACTTTTTAGTATTATTCACTAAATATTTTAACTGGAGATCAGTAGCTTTTATGTATTAGTTTGAAAGTAGCAAAACTTGTTTTTTGATTTTAAAAATGGAAACCCTTTTTGTTGCAATAAGCTGTAATAATTTTGTTAAAATGGTTTGAAGATGATGTTAAAACATTTTAATTGTCTAAAATCTGAGTAAATTGACCTGCTAATAAGTGTCTAAATTGGATTGCTGAAGTCCATTGGATTATAATCCTCATTTAGAGGACAGCCATGGAAGCTATTATAGTCACGTGTACTTATCACAATTTGGGTATAAAAAAGTTAAGACAAGAAAAGAAAACAGAAACAGAATAAAGAGATCAAATATCTGTTACAAAAACTAGATAATTTTGTGACATGTATGAGGAAATAAAGTAGCTGCAGTTCTGTATTACATAAAATGTTTTATTTGATCCGTACCTTTGTGTTGATGTGAATTTCAGAATTGAAAAACTGCTTAGTCTTTACTTAAAGAAATTGGTAATTTATCGTCTGAGAAATTTGGTAAATGAAACAATAGGTATTAATAAAATATAATTTCACCTTTAACAGATTTTTAAAATTGATAAAAACATTATTCTAAGATAAAATTATTAAAAAAATCTTCCCTTGTCTTTCTAGTCTTCCTTTTTATTAAAATAACATCTAGATTAACATCTGGTTTGTAGAGGGTTGGATTCGCAGCGAGTTCGAACCCGACAGCTGAAGACTCTCCGTGTGTGTGGTGATTGTCGCACGTTAAATCTATCGTTATCACAAAGTCTTCCATATCGATAATAATGCCACTGGAGACAGAGGATCAGAGATGATCTTTCTCTTTTCCAGCTCTAAATTACGATCTGTGAATGAATGTATGAATGGGTTTGTGAAGTGTGTGAGTTAGAAGTCAAATTTTTGTCCTCGGGTGTCGAGGAGACCATATCCTCAGACGCCGTCCCCCATGAGGACACCTCGTGATTGAGAATGTGATACTTCCGGTATGGTGGTTGGATCTCGCCACCCTTGGTAAGTGCACTATTAGGTGGGGGGTGGACTCCTCCCATCGATGAGTAATGCCACGGGATGTGGAAACCTTCTTACTGGAAAGGTTGTATCGTGGCCGGCGATGGCCATTAGGACTCAACCCCCTTTCCTGTCAGTGTTGATGTTGCAGCGTTTCGATCTGTCAGATTTATGGTTAATGCATGCGATTAATACTTCGTGGTGGGTTGGTGAGTCTGTCTATGACTTGCCCTCAGAAGCTTCTGCAACACCCCTTCCATTGTTTAGCGGAACGCAAGAACAACAACATTATTTCTTGTTGTTGTTGGTACTTATAGCACTTGCCTATGGTCAAGCCCCCCACTGATAAAGCAGCCGATTTAAGCCGAAAGAAGCGTAACTTGTTTTTGAAGTACCTCCAACTAGGGTCAAGAGTACGACTTTGCTACACACTCAACACATTCGCTTGCACAGCCCCTTTTTACAGGGGGGCACATTCACACATCCGACAGATAGCACACAGAACAACCATGCCCGAAAGGGGACTCAAACCCAGAACTCCCAGAACACGAGGAAGATGCACTACCTCTGTGCCAGAAAGTTAAGCATTGGAAATAAAATTAAAATTACACACATTTTATGAATTTTAGCAGTTTACTTGATCGATAAAGACAGCTAGAATGTATTAGATAAAAATTAGAAATCAAATACCATTTCCAAAAAAATCTGTATATTTTTATAAAACAATGCATAATTAGTGAAATTGAAAAATAAATTGTGAAAGCATGAACAGCTTAAATTTCAGTTTATAAATTTATTCTGAAATTTATTTCTTATTCTTATTTATTATTACTTCAGTTAGTGCCCATATATATATAAAAAAGTCAGTTAGACTTACAAAAAAACCCCTGACTAGTGGGTTTAATGGAAAAAAGGAATGTGAGGCACAACCTGTAACTCACCCTATTTATGTGTCTGAAGGAAAAGTAACAAGATCAGAATCTTACGAGTTAATACCCGGATCATTTGTGCCACCTAATAATCTGGAAGCAGTCGAGGTATTTAGCGGGATTTTTTTCCACCCTCTGACCAGCAGAAATTCAGATAAGGTGCTTCGACCCCGATATTTTCTCTTTCTTGCAGTTAAAGATTACTCAATTGGTATTAAGAAATCACTGCAGAAATTCCCCTGAGTAATATAAGTAATATATTCTGAAAACATTTTAATAACTTGTTTTTTACATAAGATCAATTTTTTGTAAACTATTAAAGTTTGCATGTTTATGGTTTTACAAATAAATTGCAATAATCGATGCTAAGGATAAAATATATTCATTTGTTTGTTGGATAAAATTTCCATTGCACTGTTAATCCTAGAATACATATTATTATTATTTTATGAATAAAATACGCATGTTTGAATACCTGTATATGAATTTAAGATATTATTCTTTTAAAAAATTAGGTTTTTTTTCTTGTAAAATTTTAACAAAACAATCAAATTGGGCTTATTAGCTGCATTATGAAATTAACAGTATCCAATTGGCATAAATCACATTGTACAATTCTGCAATAAAAATAAAAGTCTCTTTTTATTTTAATTTTTTAATGACAAAGAAATATTTTGATAGCATTTTAAAGAAAAAAAAATATTTATTTAATAACAATCTTTAAGATTTTCTTAGTTTTCAGCTGAAATATAATTTTAGTTCCATATTTCACACATATCGGGATTCTCGGCAACATAAGTCTTGCAAAAAATATAAGCTTCAGTATTATTTATAAAAATTATTGAATATCAATAAAGAGTATTATCCTTAATTTTACTTATGGCCCTTTTCAAGCCCACTAACAGACCTTTCAGCGATTTAGATTTAATGAGAGGCTCTTGTTTTTCATTAGTGCCAACCAATACTACGACCTATCTGCAGATACGTCACAACTCTTTTTACTGGGTAGATTTCATTCATTCATCAACAGAACGTAATTTATAACTGATGATTATGTTCCCCTCTGAACCAGTAAACCCAGTGGTATTATTCTCAACATGGAGGATTTTGTAACCCCGACAGATTTAGTGAGTGCCAGCCATCACACTCATGGAGATTCTTCGGCCGACAGGTTCGAATTCACAGCCAAAGTGATGCGAATCCAACGGCCTAAAAACTAGGTTATCACTGCCTTATTTTAAAATGATCTTGTTTTATTAAAATGATTATTTATGCATTCTTATCCTTTGCTTCTAAAATTATCCAAACTCTCTTATTCAGATAAAGATTCTATATCCTCGCTTTATGACAAATATAGGTATTTAATGCTTACTGAGTATTCAGATAAAGCAACTTTACCTACCTCTTACAGTTAACTTCACCTCCGGCGAGGTGAGAGTCAGTTCCTGAAGGGATGCTTGTGTCACCTGACATTGCCACAAGCCATCATCATCTTCAAGTTGTGTGTTGGTGATGGTGATGCCACAGTCACCGTCATCGGGTTCTCTGTTGAAAGTGTACTTTCCAGGAATCTTCCCAACTACGACGCCGTCCTTAAGCCAAGCGCATTCTCCTTTTCGGTTGCGTACCTTGCAAGGAATCACAATCAGCTCTCCGGGGTTCACCTCTCGGTCTTGGGGCAAAGTGTCGAATACTTGTAGGAAAAGAGCTCCTGTGAAGAAAAGAAAATGCATGGCATTTGAGTAAACATATAACTAAACTTGTATAGTTATCTTAAAACTATATGTTATTAAAATTATATATCATTTACATGAACATTTGTTTCTTATATTGATATAACTTGCAGCGGCTTGCAAATAGTGTACTTGATCTCCAGCGCGTGTTGAAGAAGAGCAGCAACTCAATTTAAAATACAACTCAACTTCACTCGCTACAACTGTAATAATTTTTCTTTCACCAAATTTTATTTTTGTTTACTGAATTATTATTATTATTTCTACTTAAACATCAATTTAACTGTGACTTTAATACCGAATGTTTTTTTTTTCCTTCAGCTTCTCTAAAATCGTTCTGTCTCTCACCATCATATGCTGTAACGTACAAAACTCTTTGTGATTTTAATGTACCTGTATTTTTAAAAGATATTTATTTACACAAAAAAATGATATAAAAATAAAATAAATGTAGTGATTAAAGGTCGCGGTACGAACCTGCGATGTTTGGGCCTGTAGCCGAGTAATATATCGATCGAGCAAAAGGGACTCTTCAGCTCGAAGGATATTATCTGGCTTATAAGCCTGACGCTACAGTACTCCCCCATCAGTGAGTTGGACGAGAGACGAACGATTTTTTTTTCTTTGAAAGCGACAAGCGTTCGTTGGTGCGTCGAGTTAGCAACGAACTTAACAAAAAAAATGCCAGAAAATAAGCTGTTAGTAATTGTTAACACATACCATCTGATACATCCTCAAAATTAACTGTAAGACCGCGTAATTATTTTTAAAATCGCTATTTACATGCTTTGTTCAAAATTTAAAAAAAAATTAAATTTGAAAATTTTCAAACAAAGTTAACTGATACTATATGATACTCGGGAATAATATAATATAATAAAATTATGTAATCTTAAAAATAAACAATCTAAACTGCGTAAAACGTGAGATACAATATAAAAAGATTGATTCCCAACTCTCAGCCCGATAAACAGCTGGAAGGTTAAAAGTTCTGTTTAAAAAAAGCTAGTACTGCATTCCAACGATGTGTTAATATAATTAAAATGAATTGATGCAGATGTAAACCATTGTTTTTAAATATGTTTATTGCCGGCGTCCTGGAACAGAGGTAGCACATGTTCCACGTGATCTGGAGTCGCGGTTAGGGCATGGTTCGTCTTATGTGTCTTATTTTAAAGGAGTTTGAATGTCCACCCCCAGTAAAAGGGGTCCCTATTTGAATGGGATTTTTCTCCTCTTTACAAAAGAGCTCTTTGGCCTCTTATATAATTGAGAAAAATCTCAAGCTTGTGTTTGTGACTTTAGAACACGCATTGTAATCTTGATATTGAGATGCCAACTTATGTTAATCAACAATTAATGAAGTACCACCATTTTGAAATATTCACAAACAAGTAAAAAATATTCCAATTAAAAATAATATAAAATATGATAGTATATTTTCTGACATATT
Organism: Argiope argentata; assembly: GCA_026289955.1. NCBI lineage: Eukaryota > Metazoa > Arthropoda > Arachnida > Araneae > Araneidae > Argiope > Argiope argentata. The sequence continues at coordinate 803,973 of JAOUZG010030082.1, forward strand.
TATTAATTCTTAAATTATTAATTTCCCATACAATCAATTTTGTCCGTCTTTCATGACTATTTTGAAAGTGCAATACAAGAAAAAAATCTGGCAGGTTTAATAAAACTTGTCAGGTTTTAAAATAAATACTAGAAAATATGTGACAGTTTTACAACAATACAATGAAAAATGTGACATATTTTACAAGAAATATAAGAAAAAACGTAAAGACTCGTTGCATTAAGACTTTTTTCATGATCCAGAAGATGACTGTTGTTGTTGTCCCTTTTTCCATTTTACAGCGAAAAGAAGGGTGCTGTAATTCCTAAGGGTATAGACACCTAAGCAACCGTGGTCAGAAGTCTGACTTCTTGCTCACACCCGTCACATACCCTTTTTACGGTTCTGACTTCATATATGCATGTCATTTCTCCATCCACAAATTGTAATTTAGATCTGGAACAGAGAACGATCACCTCTGACCCAGCGCCCTCAGTGGAAGACTTCGTGAGAACGACAGATTTAGCGTCCATACACAGTGATAGTCTTCGTCTGGCGGGTTCGATCTCGCTGCCCAAAGTATGCGATTACAAGCAGTTGATTATATTACACACTTGAATTTAGTAACTTAATATTTTCATGTACGATATTCGATCAGTTTGATTTGAGAGAAAATATTCTTCCGGTATATAGCCAGATGTATTTGCCTATACATTAGTTAAAGAAAATTGTGTAAATAAAAGTTGCCTATATATTAGTAAAAATATATTAGTTAAAATGTGCTTATTAGGCAATGTAAACGAAAATAATATAAAATGGAAGGAAGAAAAAAGGTGAAACACTCAGAATGGCATGAAACATTCTGCCAATTATAAATTCTTACCATCCCCCTTCAAGAAACATTCATTCAACACATTTAAATTAAGATTTCTCTATTTCCTGAGAAATCCTCTTTTCCAAGGCAATTAATTACATTCCAAATCAGGGGGCATAATTAAATGGCTTATAACCAATTACAGAGGAAACTATTTCTTAATAATTTATCCACATTCTTGAGACAGTTAAAACATGTATTCTACGAATCATATGCATTCGCTCGGTGCAATCAAGGAGTCAAAGACATACATTGCCAATGCTGCGAAGTAATAAGGAAGATGGGACTAATTAGGAATTAATACAAATGAAAATGATGTTGAAATGGAATGATGAGCTTGTACAATATTTGTACGAATATAGTAGTGGATGAATATCGCCTGATGAAAATTAGTACAATACCAGTAAGTCTTTCCAATTTTTCTCGCTTATTTTCATATAAAGATTTCTTTTTATAGAGAATAAAATTTTGATCTTTAGAAAAAATTGTGAGTGAAACAAATGTTAAGATTTTTTTAATCCATCATTTCTTATAGTATGCAAGAGAGTTTTGTACTTTGTAGCACAGCAAATCGAATATACACTCTGAAAGCAAAATTTTCTAAAAATTAAAATTCAAAAAAATCACAGAACTTTAACCAAAAGTCCATACAAAATCCTATACATTTATATCGTTAAATTTTTAATACTTCACTAAAAGTCAAATTTTCTATGGATTAAAATTTAAAAAAAATTCTCAGAGCTTTAACGAAACGTGCATGCAAAATGTCATGCATTTCATTTATTATATTTTAATACATTACTGAAAGTCAATTTTTCTATAGATTGAAATAAAAAAAAATTACTGTCTTTAACCAAGGAGTGCATGCAAAATTTTGTACATTTAAATCGTTATATTTTTAATACATCACTGAAAGTCGATTTTTCTATGGATTAAAATATTTAAAAAAGCATTCACAGAACTTTAACCCAGAGTGCATACAAAATTTCATACATTTAAGTCGTTATATTTTTAATACATCACTGAAAGTCAATTTTTCTATGGATTAAAAAAATCATAGAACTTTAACCAAAAGTGCTTATAAAATTTCATACATTTAAGTCGTTATATTTTTAATACATCACTAACAGTCAATTTTTCTATAGATTAAAATAAATAAAAAAAATCACACGACTTTAACCAAGAATTCATGCAATTAAGTCGTTATGTTTTAATACATCACCAAAAGTCAATTTTTCTATGGATTAATAAAATCACACAACTTTAAACAAGAGTGCATACAAAATTTCATGCATTTAAATCATTGTATTTTGATTCATCACATTTGTATGCCAGCGAAAGTAATGACTGACATACTGTTTATCACTTCACTTGACTTAATGACTGCAGCGATGGTTTTAATAATAGTCTTCAAGATAATTTCTTGTGTTCAAAATATATAAGAACGGAATGAAAATCATATTAAAGATGAAATCTAATTGAATCTATAATATGTATTATTTAATTTTTTTCTTATCGTTTAACTTTAAAAATAATGACAAAAATTAAGGGAAAAAAATAATTTTGCAAATAGAGGTCTTAAAATCAATATTTATGCCATACTTATTATTGGAGAAAACTGGCATAGTTATGAAAGTGGCGTCTCAATGCATTAACACACTTTGTGAATAACCTTTCATTTTCTAGTCCTTTGGAAGTGCTTAATTTGTTTCATTTTCGGCTCATGCCAGATAGAATTAAATGAGAAAATCAACATCTTTCGATTTCCTAACCTGCGAACACTAAAATCTAAAAGTTAGAAATACTACGAAGTGCAATATATATTTTCACTTAAAATTCTTATATCTGATCCTACTTTAAAAAGAATAAATTAGAAAACTTAGAGGAATTGAAAATATACTCTAAATAATTTTAATTTTGATCATTTTCAAGTTTTAAAAATATTTTAAACTCACTATAATAAAAAGTAAGAAATTTTCTAATGAATGTATCTGATATTAACTACTAGATGGCAGCACTTATATTCGGTCAAAATTTAAATGATTTGGATTTCATGTGTTGTAAAAATATCATTATAAAATGTATAGTGGGTGACGGCATTGGAGAATGCAAAAATTCAAAATATTTTTCTAACAGTGGGAAAATATTTAATCATAAATCTCACCTTCACAAACAAAAGTTAAAATAAATAAATGTGAGTAAGAAATATTCGAATATTGAAAAGTATTCACCAATGAATCATTCCAGTTATAGTTAAAATAGTTTTAAATTATTCAAAGAAATTCCATTTCCAGGCTTCTTTCGAATAATTTCTAAAGTAAAATAAAAAAAAGAACGCAGTAACATAAAAATCTATTCATCTCACATTTATTTTTCCTTTCCGTGTCATTTAGCACTAAAGCGTCGAAACATTCTGCTACAAAAACTGGAAAATAGTATTACAATCTGTGTCACACTCACACCAATACCCAAAAATATCGATTTTTGACTTCCCTGAGTTTTAACTTCCCTGAATATTCCTCACCCTTGAAAGGAAGAGAAGCAAGCGCGGAAGTGCCATCCGAAGTAATGGAAGTTAATGGCGCATATGATTGACACCATGGATTATTTTCAAATCATTGAGTGCTAATGAATTTTCCCCGAGAAAAAGAAAAAAAGTGAGAAAAGCCATTTGACATTCTTTTGTGAAAAATTAGATGTGATGTGTTTCCCGTGTTTTAAGCCAGAAATTTAACGTTTCCGACAAATCGAACGTGAAATTGTTTCAACAAATATAACAGAAAAACGGACTTGGAAATTATATTAGTATCAATGTCAATCAAAGGCAAATTATCTGTTGGTATTTGACTTTTGTTGCGAATTAGGAATTATAATATGAGATTTTTAGATACGATAAAAAAGAATTAGGAAAAATAAAACATATATAAGAAAAAAAAAGAATAATTTTCATTTATAAGTATTGACTTCCATAATTTTATTGACAAGAATTGCTCCAACGCATAGAAAAATGGAGTTATTTTGTTCTTTTTAAATAAAATTCTACCAATAGTGAGGAATATCTGGCAATTAGAGAGTTATTACCCTAGAGCTTTTATGAAAAAGCATATTCTTGTTGTGAAGCTTTTATGAAAAAGCTTATTCTTGTCGTGAAGCTTTTATGAAGAAACTTATCCTTGCTGTAAGATGATAAGAAATTGGTTGTATTGCATAAGAGTTTTCATTAATTAGGTTATAATTTTATGAAATAAATTATGCTTTTAAATAATTGTTTAAATTTAGTTTATCAGATATTAATATTTTGAAAAAAGAAAAGTTATTTCCTTTAAATTTATATATATATAT
>JAOUZG010030082.1:834320-853262 GCA_026289955.1 Argiope argentata
TTATTATGATTATTAAGGAAAATTTTAAAAAATTCAAAATATTTACAGTATGGAGCTTCTATTAGTATGAAATCAACGTTAAGTGAAAATACCCACCAAATTTCGAAAAAAAACCCAGTGAAACTTTTTAAAATTAGAATAGGAAAAGAATAAACAGAAAAGAATAATCAGAAAAAAATAATTAGAATAAAAACGCATTTTTTGACATATACTTTCTTATTCGTTTTAATTACTATTTGTTTTGAAATACATATTTTCTAATTACTTTATATTAATGATAACTGAAGTTAATTTTAGCTTTCAATATATTTTGAATTCACATATAACGACCAGGTTTTGTTAAGTGTATGGGGTTTACGGTATTGAAATTTTATTTAAGTATATTAAATTATATGATGGGTGGAATACAGAAAAATAAACAATTAATACTCATTTAGATCTTGACTTGACTCAACAACGAAGTTAAATATACTTTTAGTAGATGTTTCACTACATGATTTTCTAGTAGAGTATTAGAGTAATCTAGTAGAGTAATAGAGTAGAATAATTTTCTAGTAGAGTTTTCTAATAGAGTGATAGATGTTTCTCTACATAATTTTTATCGCAACCTACAAGGAATTTTTAATTGAGGCTATCCTAGATTATTAATATTTGGCGTATTTTATGAGAATAATAATATATGCTTGGCGAGAAATCGAACTCTTTTCTTACATATTTAAGTAAACTCATCAAAAGAAAAAATTAAGCGTATTATAATTATTCTTTTTTATTTCACCAGCAAATAAAAACTTCCTGTCTGCATGTAGCTATATTAATTTTCAAATAAAAAAACTCTCATAAAAATACTAATTGATTAATGAGGAGTAATTAATATTCCATGCGCATGCTCAAAATCATAATTGGTTTTTCAAAAACAACTTATCTTTTAATAACGCTCCATCGGAATGCAGTGTACAAAATTTCAGTGAATGTGTTATTCGAGACCAGTTAATTTGATATTTTAATTCACTCGCTTGAAGAAACCTCGCCGATCAATATTTCATCAATGAAACACTTAAAGCGAAAATTCCAATAACACTATCACGGGAAACACGGGATCACAAAATGCCCTTAGGAACTAAGAAGGGAACACAGAAAAACATTTAAGTGCATTTAATTAATCTTGCCTGGGTAAGAAGCCTCGAATATTTTCCGAAAAACAATGCGAAAAGCTAAAAAGCCGATATCAAGCAAAATACTTCAACGCCTGCTCTTATGCTGTGAGGAAATCAGGTATTAAAAAGGCGAGATACTCTGGCACAATATTAAAATATTTGGGCAGGAATTTAGCAGATTCTGGTGAATTCCTGCATTGTTTGTACTAGTAGGTAATTGAAATTAGAATTCACTAGATTTTAAAATAAATATTGAAAATTGGGTTTAACCTAGATTGTTAATGTCTTAAATATTATATTCCAATTAATTCGAATTAAAATGAAATCGACTTTTCTTATGCAAAGGATCAGACTTTAGACATAACATTTACTATTTATAAAATATATATTATAGTATTTTAATACTCTTCGATTCAATATTCTGAGATGACCCTTTTTCGACGATTCTACCTCGTTAAGGGGGAAGGCGTGGAAGGACGAATGCATTTTTAAAATGTTTCGTCATCCCTTTCCCTTGATTTTCGTCGTTTTAGATACTTTTTTATTCAATATTTTTTCACTTGTATGTGAATATTATGTCGTTTCCGTCCATATTATTTGAATTCAGTTAGCAAGTATTTATTTAGTGTTAAGTGTATTCTTAATGTAATGTAATTATGTTAAATGTAAATGCAATTTTAAAATGGTAAATTTTATTGTTTAAATGTAAAGATCTCATTCTTCCATAGTGTGACTGTGCCCCCTCTCCCTTAAAAAAGGGGCTGTGCAAGAAAATGTGGTGAGCGTCTACTTAAGTCGAACTTTTGGTCATAGATGGCGCTATTTGAAAAACAAGAAACGCTCCTTTCGGCTTAAATCTGCTGCTGCATCAGCAGGGGGGAATTGTCCATGGCAAGTACCATTAGTAACAGCAACAGCATAATTAGAGAGTGCAATTTATTGAATATGATCTCAGATTCCTTATACTACCAACTAATATATAATAAACTCATGCAAAGAAAAATTTAAGCATTATTAAGGGTGACAAGTGGGCTAACGTTGAGAAATTTTGTCAATCGATGTGTATGTGTGTAACAACAAGGGGGAAAAAGCACCCTTAAGTGTTTGGTTAGTTGCAGTAGTCGAACAAACTCTATCAATGCTTTGTTTAGATTTTTTCTGATTAGATTCATTTATTGTTTTCTGGAGACAAAATACATTGCCCTTCTAATAGGGCAAATCCTCATGAGGAAATGTGGTTAAAACTAATTTACTTGATATCAGTTATCAACTCTGTTGTTGGCTTAATATTCAGTTATTGTCTTAAGTTTGTAGTTTGTTTTAATGCCTTTCCCATCTTGTTGCCGGAAGCCTTATCAAATTGAGATAATATTTGAAGCCTTAAACTGTTTTTTAATTTATTTTAGCTATACCACTTGACGCTGTGGTTTTTATATTTATAAAAATAAACCCCTAAATGTGTTCAGGGCCCAACTTAGCTAAACTGGAGACCGGGGGAAAACTTTTTTTGGGGGCCCTCTGTGCTTCACTGCTTTAGTAATGTTGAACCGAAAGTCATTATTGAAGAAGAAGAAATTGTAAAATAAACTTACTATTCATTTTGAGGTTTTCTTTGATGTGGGGTCAATACCTTTAATTTAGGGGTACCTTTGATATAGGTTAATACGAGTCCGTTGGATGTGGAACTCCGGAGTATTCACCCCTTATGCCCTTGCCTTAGACAGGCTCTGAATGTCTCAAGACCAACATTAAATAGATGTTGTTGTTGTTACTTATGACACTTGCCATGTTGGATAAGCTCCCCGCCGATACAGCAGCAGATTTAAGCCAAAAGGAGTCTCTCTCTCTCTTTTTTTTGAAGTAGCGCCAACTAGAGCCAAGAGTACGACTTAGCTACACACTCGCCACTTTCGCTTGCCCAACCCCTTTTTACAGGGGGGGCACATTCACACATAGCACACCAGAAGAACAACCATGCCCGAACCGCGACTGGAACCCGGGCCACCCAGAACACGAGGAAAACGTGCTACATCAGTGCCAGAAAGCCGGCTAAATAGATGAATTAATGATTGATAAGGATGAAGCATCTGGATTTCGTCATAACACAAACGGGAAAAATTCTCTAACCAAATTTTAAGAAAACACAACACAAATTATCGTAAAATATTTAAGACGGTTTTGAAAGGAATAATGTGCCCAATCTATCCATTGGAAAGGTTGGAATGATTTTTTCATCAATATTTAGTCACTATTACGATTTAATTCAATGACAATGTATCCGGAGATAACTCAGATCTATATGATTAAAAATTCTAATCAGCATTTCGTTATATCAAATGATAGAATGCCTCATTACCATTGAAATAAATTAAATTTCCATATCTGCCTCCGAAAAATACCTCACAAATTTCACCATCCCAATACTTTATTGATCAGCACACGCCTATCCATAACCCGATAAGCAATTAGCACAAAGGAATACTCTTTGGGAATCACAAGATTTCAACTTTCTACCCAAGCGTACCCGGACACGATGATAGCAAGGGTCATTTCCATTCGAATAAATCAAATAAGGACCATAAACCCAACCTACCCAATAATCTTCCCCATCGATTTTCAAAATGATGCCGGCAAATGGAGCCGTGTTCCGGTTTGGCTGTCACAAACGAGCAATGAAGACATCTGGGTTTGTTACTTTAGTTAGATTGTGAGGGGAATGATTGGGAAATATGAGGCTCCATTTGAATTTAATGGGATTTGTGCAGCAGTTACTTTTCGGGGGGCTTTACCGAGGAGACATCTGATGCTGTACATGTGAATGGCCTAATTGCGCCGCTGCGGATCGAAGAATAGTGATGTAGTGAATTAAGTTATGTGGAGAAATTGGTTCCAGATTTGTGGCTTGATTTTTTTAATTTAAGTGATTAAAAAAATTGTTTCGACGAGTTACCAAAATTACTTTGTAAAATATTATGCTTTTATGGAAACATTTCTGACAGCCTCGGCTATAAAAATGGGTTTTGATGTATCTACAAATTCTTCTTTTCACTATTAAAGTTCAGTATATATAATGATGTAGTGAATTAAGTTACGTAGAGAAATTGTTTCCAAATCTGTGGCTTGAATTTTTTTAAATTTAAGTGATTGAAAAAATTGTTTCAACGAGTAACCAATAGTGCTTTGTAAAATGTTATGCATTGATAGAAACATTTCTGACAGTGTCAGCTATTAAATGGGTTTTGATGTATCTATAAATTCTTGTTTTCACTTTTAAAGTTCAGTATATGCAGTGATGTAGTGAATTAAGTATTGAGGAGAAATTGTTTCCAGATTTGTGGCTTGAATTTTTTAATTCAAGTGATTGGAAAAATTATTTCGACGAGTAACCAGTAGCGCTTTGTAAAATGTTATGCATTGATAGAAATATTTCTGACAGTGTCAGCTATAAAAATGGGTTTTGATATATCTACAAATTCTTCTTTTAACTTTTAAAGTTCAGTATATATAGTGGTGTAGTGAATTAAGTTATGTGGTGTAATTGTTTCCAGATTTGTGGCTTGATTAGTTTTAATTTAAGTGATTGAAAAATTGTTTCGACGAGTTACTAGTTGTGCTTTGAAAAAAATTATGCATTGATAAAAGCATTTCTGACTGTGTCAGCTATAAAAATGTGTTTTGATGTATCCACAAATTCTTCTTTTCCCTTTTAAAGTTCAGTATATATAGTGATGTAGAGAATTAAGTTATGTGGAGAAATTGTTTCCAGATTTGCAGCTTGATTTTTTTAATTTAAAGTGATTGAAAAAATTGTTTCGACGAGTTACCATTGTAAAATATTATGCATTGATAGAAACATTTATGACAGCCTCAGCTATAAAAATGGGTTTTGATGTATCTACAAATTCTTCTTTTCACTTTTAAAGTTCAGTATATATAGTGATGTAGTGAATTAAGTTATGTGGAGAAATTGTTTCCATATTTGTGGCTTGAATTTTTTAAATTTCAGTGATTTAAAAAAATTGTTTCGACGAGCTACCAGAAATACTTTGTAAAAATAGTATACATTGATAGAAACATTTCTGACAGCCTCAGCAATAAAAATGTGTTTTGATGTAACTACAAATTCTTCTTTTCACTTTTAAAGTTCAGTATATATAGTGATGTAGTGAATTGGATTATGTGGAGAAATGGTTTCCAGATTTGTGGCTTGAATTTTTTAAATTTCAGTGTTTTAAAAAAATTGTTTCGACGAGCTACCAGAATTACTTTGTAAAATATCATGCCTTTAGAGAAACATTTCTGACAGCCTCAGCTATAAAAATGGGTTTTGATGTAACTACAAATTCTTCGTTTCCCTTTTACAGTACAGTATATGCAGTGATGTAGTGAATTAAGAAAGAGAAATTGTTTTCAGATCTGTGTTTCAGTTGTGAATTTTTTTTAATGTAAGTGATTGAAAAAATTGTTTCGACGAGTTACGAGTAGTGCTTTGTATAATATTATGCTTTGATAGAAACATTTCTAACAGTGTCAACTATAAAAATGGATTTTGATGTATCTAAAAATTCTTCTTTTCCCTTTTAAAGTTCAGTATATATAGTGATGTAGTGAATTAAGTTATGTGGAGAAATTGTTTCCAGATTTGTAGCTTGATTTTTTTAATTTAAAGTGATTGAAAAAATTGTTTCGACGAGTTACCATTGTAAAATATTATGCACTTATAGAAACATTTCTGACAGCCTCAGATATAAAAATGGGTTTTGATGTATCTACAAATTCTTCTTTTCCCTTTTAAAGTTCAGTATATATAGTGATGTAATGAATTAAGTTATGTGGAGAAATTGTTTCCAGATTTATGGCTTGATTTTTTTAAAAATTTAAGTGATTGAAAAAATTGTTTCGACGAGTTACCAGAATTACTTTGCAAAATATTATGCATTTATAGAAACATTTCTGACAACCTCAGATATAAAAATGGGTTTTGATGTATCTACAAATTCTTCTTTTCCCTTTTAAATTCAGTATGTATTAATCTGTTTTGAATAATTTTTAGGGATTTTTTTTTAAATCTGATAATAGTAAAAAATATCTTTACAGCAAGTTTAAACTGCTTATTTACAAATTAATAGGCAGAAGAATGTATTACGACATTATAACGAAAGAGGGCTAAAACTAGAAAATAATATCGTAATCACTCTTATTCATGAATTAAAATTTTAATTGCCGCCGTCCCAGCACAGAGGTACAGCGTCTTCCTTGTGATCTGGGTGTACCAGGTCTGCATGGCTGTTCTTCTATGTACTATCTGAGAATGTGCCTCTCCCTGTAAAAAGGGGCTGTGCAAGCGAATGTAGTGCTTGTGTAGCTAGCGTACTCTTAGGCCTTGTTAGCAATACTTCAAAAAAAAAAAACATAGAGAGATGCTCATTCGGCTTAAAATCGTTGTCAGCCGCCAGTACGCTTGTCTATGGCAAGTGCAATTAGTAACCACATCAACAAAATTTTAAATTGCTCATCATTTTAATTCATATTGAAAATTGATTTATAGATATTAGAATATATTTAATTTTTATAATAGTAGTCATATATATTTTAAATTAGTTATAGTTTACTGAATTAATTATTAAGTTGACATTCTTTGAATTCATTCGTTTAGCACTATCAGTCCCCAAAAACAATACAAAGAACTATAGTGAGTTCCCGGGAAGCCTAGATGTTATTCAAACTTTCTTCTATCTTTCGTTAAAAGGATAATTGGATAGAAGTGGCGCGTATTCGTTCATTTGAGAAGCTCTCTCTTATGCATTTGAGGAAGAGGGTAGAAGCTTTCAAAGAACATTAAGAAAATTTTCGGAGCTTGCATTCGTTTAATTGTCATAAATTAGACAATATATATATATATATATATATATATATACCCTTACGAACACGGGCTAGCGTTGCGGCTTTTGAGAGATTAGTGGATTTTCTTATTTTTGAAAAAGAAGCTGTATTCCAGTATTCTGAGAAATAATCCTAGGAAAAAAAGGATTAATATGTTTATCCCTATTACTAGAATCTAAAGTTACTTTTTCTGACAGTTTTTCCTCCCCATATCTGTGTTAATATATTCTTAATAATACTGGATACAGATAATAAATTTTTATAATACTTTGCATAACATTTTTTAAATTTGTTTTTAATTCGTAGTGAATATAATTAAAAAAATATTTTTTTTACATTGCTGTTCGAATAATTCGTAATAATTATATAATCAACTGAGACATTCATTATAGAATTATAGTTTTTCCTAGAATATTTCAAAAGTGATGTTTATTAAATATTTCGAAATATTATAGTTTTCTTTATTTACAGTTCAGCATTCTTTATGCTTTTTTTCTACAAATTTTTCCATGTTTCAAAATTTATTTAATTTCCTTAAAATAAATTTCCAATTTTGTTGCTATCAAAAGACTTTTTTGATGGACAGCATAAATTTGAGAATTGGACAGAAACTCTTAATCAAATTTGCGATCGACACTACTACTGAGCATTTAATATATCTTTACTGTAAAAAGGCTGCTAACTCAGTAAAAATTCTTATACAGACTTTCTTGCTTGTTCAACCAATTACTGTATAGTTTGATGACATCTTTGTTTGCTTCAATAATCTAAACAACTGATGAGAAATATTTCTGATGTGATAGTTAAGAATAGTAAGGCTTTTAGATATATTTTCAGATGAAAGGAGTTGTTTTTGGAGGAATTGTTGTCCTCTAGTTGTTTTTCATGTAAAACTAACAAAGAGTTTTATACGTTGAATCGATCGAAGTAAACAGCAGTGCTTCAAAGATTTTGTTTAAAGACAAAAGGGGCTTTTTATTTTCCAATATAATTATGACTGCTATATACCATAAAGCTCATTTTATCACGAAGGCTGTGTACTAGGTTTTAATACTTGTAACTTCAATTGTGAGAAATGAAATAAATGAAAAGTACTGATGTTAAATTTACTAGAAGAATTAACAAACTGTAGTAATGGCAAAAATATAATAAAAACCATACCCAAATAGCAAATACTAAGATTCATTATTCGCGAAATTTAAATATCCGCCTTACACTATATAAGATTAAACTTCACTGAATTTACGGAGATTGCCATAAATACCGGCTTAATTGACCGGACAAATATTTTAAATGTCATTTTTGCTCCTCTAATGGGTGCTATTGCTCTCTATATAAAGTTGTTGTTGTGACTAATGGCACTTGTCGTGGACAAGCCACCGCTGATACGATTAGCTGATTTTAAGCCTAAGAAATGCGTCTCTTTGTTTACGAGTAGGTAGGAAGGTATCATTGTAGCATGATAAACTTCTTTAATAGAGAATATTTTTAGTAGATAATGTAAATAGTTATAAACAACTTTGTTTTAGTGAAAATAAATTATTGAAGAGAAATTCTTCAATATACCAAGTTTTACTACTCCCGCCAAACTAACCATTTCTCGATCATTTTGACTTTCACTGTAACTTTTGGCTTGTAACTTTAATTTATGTAGATAAAAGAATACAGTTTAACAAAAGCAACACCTAATATATAATAATTCAATAATTATTAATTTATAAAAAACAAGTAAAACAATTTACATTTATATTTATAAGATAACAGTTAGAGCCTTTAGATCTATTCTATAACATAAGCAGAGTAAAGTATTCGCATTAAAAGGACTGCCTAACTCTTTGGGCCAATCGATATAATTTCATATGAAAAATGTTATTTAGATGTAATCCTCAAATATTTTAAAGCGATGTAAGTATGTATTAATGTCCATTATTGCATATGACATTCATAAAATAACATAAACTTTGAAATTGTTAAACAATAATGAAAATTTTTTATTAGGTATAGCCCATTTTGATGTTAAATTAAGAGAATTAAAGTTGAATAGGAATATATAATTATTTTTATTTTTCTTTAAAATTCGTCATAAATATCTAGAATTCTGCAAAAATTACATCATAATTTTAAACCATGAAATGTAAAAATCGTCAAAATGATAGCCTTGTTAATTCTAGTAGTCATGATTAGGTTTTGAAGTTTTCCATACCTTAAACATTATTCCTCAATATTTTGCTGTTATTTTCTCATCAAACAACTGGGAAATGTCTTACCAAAAAAATGAAACATTTTATTAAAAGTCATCATAAAATTTTGGAAAAATACATATAATATATCCAACATTTTAATCAACTTATGAAAAGCATCAAATTGATGGTCTTGGTATCTCTAGTGGTAATGTTTAGGTTTGAAGTTTTCCAAGCCAAAAACATTTTTCCATAATAATTTGGGTTTTTTTCTCGTTAAATTACAGGAGAATGACTTAAAAAAGACTAAAATATTTCATTAAAAGTCGTCATAAAATTCTAAAAAAACACATATACTATATCAAAATTTTTAAGCTGGAGTTTTCAAAACCATCAACGGTCTTGGTATATATATCCAGTGGTAATGTTTAGGTTTTGAAGTTTTTTATTTTACGTAATATTCGTTTTTTTTTTCATAAAATCCGCATGAAAATGTTATGGAAAAATATAAAATTCATTAAAAGAACTAATTTCGTAGTTCTTCAGCTGTTAGTTAGTTTCATTTCTTAGTTCTTTATTTCTTCAACAATAAGTTGCAGTTCAAACCTTCATCATTAATTAATAATATATATCCTTAAAACATTCTATACAACCAGAATCATTATTAAGTGATGAAACCCAAAACTAATCCCGTTGCTATATCTTTTTTTCATATAATTCTGTATATATGGAATTCAACACATCAAATATCTTGCTACGTTGCTTAGTGATTTCTCCCAAATAAATCATTACAATGAAAACTGATGGGTTGGAATGAGTCCTAGGATCACGTTTCCCAATGCAGAATCTTCTCCTGCTGCTATGCAAATCACTGGTTTTATATTTAGAAGCATCAAATTAGTTTAGCCGTCCTGCCATTATTCCACTTGGATTCTCAGGTCCAGTGAACTTTGTGCAAAATTAATCATTCCTTGTTTAATAATTTTAACCCTATTGATTCTGTGTGGGAATGCCAATTTATATACGCTCGTTAACTTAGCCTTGTCAATATTCAGCCCATCCTTATTGGGTTGAAGTTATTCTATAATTATAAATCAAATGCTTACGAGTTTATTAATTTTGTTCTATTGTGAATGAGCTTTCGGTGAAATTTTATATAATGGAAAAGTTCCTTAATTCCATTAGAATGTCGAGAAATGTATGTGGTTTTTGTTTCTTGTGGATCTTACCATGGACAAGCTTTTTGAGACAGTCAGTGATTTAAATCCTGTAGCGGCGCAGCTAAAGTGAACTGAAATGAGCCATAAATCTAGAATATAAAAATTGTGGCGTCGACTGCTGATTGCCTTTTTTACCTTCCGATCTCTCATTTAAAACAACAACTTGTAAAGTCTCATGTTTTGTTAAAACAGATTTTGTGACCTTTATTAGTGCAGTTCATGTATTATGCTACTCAATGAACCCCGAGGTCAGCAGCAAATTAAACTACACTGGTGACCCGTAAGTTCGCGTTTCTTGTCTTCACTTTCCGGTTTAATCGATGTGCCAAATAATAGATTCAAACAAGTTGTTTTAGTAAAAACTAAATAAGTTGGTATAATATTCATGCTGGGAGATTCATGGTTAAATAATTTTACAACAAAAATCATTATTATAATTCTTTAGAAAAATTAGAGATAATAATGAAAGTTTCCATATTCCTTTGATCAGCTTTGTGTGTGTGTGTGTGAAAATTATCCTGTAATAACAATTCATTTCTAGTTTATCTGTTGTTGTGTTTAAAATAAAATTTAGGGGTAAGTAATTTGAAGGGTAAGAAGATATTTTGCAGGTTAGTTTTCAGAAAAAATAGCTCATATTATATGAAAATTTTTGAAAATCAAATTGACCTAAGTATTTTTCATATATTTTAGCTATGAGAAAATGGTAATCTGTTTTACAAAGCAAAATGAATAAAATAAGTTTGATAAATTAGCATAAATTAGAAAAATAAACATATTTATATAGAAATTAAATTAAAAATATTTTAAAATTAAAAAAATATTTATTAGAAAATTAAAAAAAAAATATTTACATAGAAATGGAAATAGACATTAAATAATATTTACATCCTATATGGAAGTAGACATTTTTTTAATATTTAATTTCCGATTATTTTTGAAAGAATATAGAGGATTTACACTAAAAATATTTTATAAAAAGTCATCTTAAAATCTATTTTCTTGTAACTGGATAAGTTGAGATTCTATACAGCTCAAAAAAGAATCTAAATACCTCCTCAACAAATAGATATTTCATATGTTGAACTATGGTCAAGATTAACATGTTTTGCTTCAAAAATAAAATCCATATTATAAAACTTAAATAATATCTACATTAAAAGTACAATTATGATGTGATGATAATTAATTTTTTTCACACTGAATTTGTACCTAAATTTCCAACAAAAATAGGATTCTCTTAGAAACAGAGTTCTTATACATTGTAGCGAAATATTATTAGTAACTAACGTATCTAAAAAAGAGCTCATCTAGTTGGAAAAGACTGTTAATAGCACTTCAACAAAAATATTTCGCCCATCTTTGAGCCTTGATAAATGGGCACCATGAAGTTCGTGACGAGCATTACATCTCCTGCCAAAGCGATTATTAGTTTTGGCTTGATGGCAACGACTCTCACCTCATTTTTACTTACTCCTCTATCCGTAATAAATGGATTAACCCGAAAACAAAAATAATGGTGTCAGCTATTTCCCTCAGCTCATGATTCATGAAATGTTGATGTGTCGTGTTGGGCTTTAATTTTTCTGACGATTAGTGATCGGACACTGCAATTTTGAAATGTGGTGCTTTAACTGTGATTGATGGTTGCCATGAAAATTTTTGATGTTGCCAAATCCTTTCATACTTTGTCATAACTCATTGATCAAATTATTAAGGCCCTGATATTTTTTAGGTACTTTTCTATTGGCAGACCTATTGCAATATTTATCATGACAAAACTTTGGAAAAAATTCTTAAGTTCTTTACCGACAATGGTTCATACAGCGAAAAACTACCCTTCTTTAAAATACCGTCTAATCGCCCGAATGTATGCATACACACACGCTTGCACGCGCCCGCGCTAGTACTGGACGCTTTGCCTATGTTATCTTGTGAACAGAATAACTTTAATATTTTTTTGGATTTTAACTGGCTTGGAATATATTGTTAGAAACGTAGACCTATTTATCTCATCAAAAGGGGTGATAAGGGGGGAGTGAGGTTTTCATTTTGCTATAACTTTCTAAATATTCAAGATAGAAAAATTTTTAGGGGACTTCATTCATGCATATTCATTCACTCATCTTAGATCTTAATTTAGACCTGGAACAGAGAACGATCCCCTCTGATCCAGTGCCCCCAGTGGTATTACTCTCGACATGGAGGACTTTGCACCCACGAACAGACTTAACGAGCGCCAACCACCACACACTCCGGTAATCTTTTGCCGGTGAATTTCGAACTCGTAACCTAAGGAGTACGAGTCCAACGCTCAACCAACCAGGTTATCCTGGCACACTATTATGTATACTACTAGATATCTTAGTTCCGAAAGACTGCAGCATAAAGCTTTCGAAATGTTAAAAAAATAATTCCAAACTTTGCTACTAAACATTCTACATATATCAAGAGAATTATCTCCTTTGCCGTTTCGCAATATTCGTATTGTATTTAAGATTGCATAATTGATACATTTCTATATTCAAATATCAACAACTACTTTGGGAAGATAGGAAACTTAATAATTATATGCAAAATACTGGGATAGATGTAAATTAAATTAATGCAATTCCCTCCAAAAATATTAATTAAACTGAAAACAACAATACAAATTATAAATTAATGTTTATTTCAGATTTAAAATAAATATTCAACTAGATTTTATTGTTCAAGAAAACATATTATGATATTTCACTGATAAATAAGTTTTTCTGTGACGTTTGTTTTTCTTTGGAAAAGTTTTTTATTGCTAACCGGTTACTTGATACTTTTAAAGTCATTTAACTCTCAGAATGTATGCCACTATCATTGTTCTTTTTTCAAAGAATTTCATTCAAGTAACCTGATGTAGTCATTTGACAAAAGGTCAAAGGTCATTTGACTTCCCAAAATTATTTCAATTATATAACATTTAAGGCAGATTTTTATATCAGTCAGAATGAGTTTGTTTTTATAAATAACTGAGTAATTTGAATTCTAAAAAGTGAATACATTACAAATTTTCGAATAATACTCATATGAAGAAGCTGTAGTCTCATTTTCTAAATAGTATGAAACCATCATAAGGGGATATGAGCCAACTTTAATTGCCTATTTCACGTCCTCATTCCGGAAATTAGATATTAGTCTTACATCACTCGCTGAAATGGTCCTAATTTAAAATATTTAAGGACCCCAACAGCAATTAGTGAATATATTTCGCCTTTTCCTAAGCGTACAGACTGAGAATCTTGCGTTTATCTAAGTTTTAATTAAAGATATTTTGACATACAGCATTAGGGAAGCCGTGTAAATTTAAAATTTCAATAACTAAATTTCCAAACTAATTATTAACTATCAAAAGCAATTTGTTATGTCATCTTTTAGAACATTTAAGAGTAGTTTTTATGCTGTTTCACAGACATTACACATTATTGCTTCACGTATATTACTTCATAAATTATTGCATAACTTTAATATCTCATTTTTATCACTGGTTCATATTTTAACTGTCAATGTACTAAAATGGTACTAAATTGATTTTGTGAAAAGGCGAATTAATTTAACATATTTGTAACGCAGTTATAATTTAACCTTTTAAAATAATTAAATATTTATGGATTCAATAATCCAAGCAATGAATTTGAGAAATATTCTATAATTTTTTTTTTAAATAAATTGTATATGAAGGAATAAAAATTAGGAAATAACCAAAATGAAAATCAAAATTCCATTATCTAATACTTAAATGAACGCTTATTTTTAAAGCATTTTATTAAATTTTGTAATTGATCAAATCTATGATTGCTTTGGATCTATAGATAAAAGTTTTACACAAAAATACAGTTTTAAATACTTCATATTTTAAGGTTTAGAGACAACTTTATTATGTTATTAAATTTAAACCCCAAAAAAATACTTTTAAAGTTTTAAGGACTATTTTTCAACTTGTCAGATGTGTGTCTGCTTATCTATATATTTGACTTAGGTGAATTAATTATATTTCCAGATTAAATAACTATCCCCTAAAGCATTAGTTTTTGGCGGAAATATTCTTCCATCAAGTTTCTGATGGTCAGATATTGAGTAAAAGACAACTTATTAACATCAAAACTATTTAATAAATCATTGTCTTGAAACTCATAAGTAGATGAAAATTTATTAAAATTCAGAATCTACATCAAACTGCTTCATAAAATTGAATATTGCTCAGAAATTATGGAAACTAGACTAATGACACATATTGAATCGGGAAGGTGATGAAAAAAAAACGCATTTAAGTTTGTCTCTCAAGTGCAATTCAAAATCAAGTGTTTCTATCTGAGGCCCGTGGCATATTTTAGTTGGTATGGAATATGTATTTATTCCATCACGAAGTATAAGTTATATACAGCACTACAGCTTGAAATATAAGCCATTTAAATCTTTGCAGCACAAAGTATAACTATTTACAGCTTTCCTTACATCTCGAAGTATAAGCCATTTACAGTATTATTGCACGAAGCATAAGCCATTTACAGCATTATAGCACGAAGTACAAGCCATTTACAGCATTACCTTACAAATTTCCTCTCATTGAGCGCAAAATACAAGAAAAGCTTTTTTTACCATAGCATACAAAATCCCGTTGTTATTTTGTTATTTGAAATTTATTCTTATTTTGAAAAAAAATATTGAAAAAGAATATTGTTATTTTGAAAAAAAAGAAGACAATTTTATATTTCTAAGAGGCATCACCTTATTCTTCAAATTTAATTGTAAGTAGCATCAAATAATTATTTGTCAGATTTAATTTGATTCATCAGAAGCTCGTTCTATAAATAGCATATTATTGATTAAATTACAGGTTGGTAATACATTTTAAAGGCAATTGATTTTTTTCATTTTTTATTCAAATAAAACAATTAAAATATATATATTATAGATTAATGCATTAACTCCACACTTGATAAACAGTATGACATTTCCTCTAAAATATTTTATATGGGTTAATGAGTATGTAAACGTGGTTAGATAGAGCTTATTATATTTTTTGTTACATCAAATGATTCTTAAAGAAATATAAACATCAATCAAGAAATCACTAAATCATATTCAATATCAAATTATTGTCCAGTATGGTATAAACGTTTCATTTTGGTAGTAATCCTTATTGAGCATAAATTACAGAAATACATTATATTAGCAAGAAACTAAATCTCCCAATAAAGCAAAATCTGTATAATTCAAATTTTCAGGATTTTTTTCCCATCTCATATGATTTATTAACAGAATGTAAATGAGGCATCAAAGAGTAAAGGTTGCTTCAGTCTTAACCATAAATTAGTGTTTCGGAAGACTTCGTTTCAAGGAAAATTTAATGCTATTTGTCTCTCCATCCAATTTCTCATTCAGTAAAATTACAGCTAATATAACTCATTCCCTGTAATTTATTTGTACGTCTATCTGGAAAGGCAAGGATGAAAGCCACGCCCTAGGTAAATGATGGCAATCGAAGCCAGAATCCTCGAGCAGAAATTAAATTGACTCGCACTTATCTTGTCTTTTCTAAGGACTAATGATGGAATCAAATTGAATTATGTGACACTTTGCCTGAGGAATGATGGTCTACATGCATCGCGAATCGTAACTGGGAAATTGTATAGCATTTCTCAAATGTGTGTTGCATTGAATCGATTACCATCATTTTATAAAAGTATTAATTTGCAAATGTTTGATTTGAATACTTAAAGTTTACTCTGTTTTAAGTATCCATTTATTAAGAATATAAATAACACATTTGCATTTTTGGATTAGATAATTTTAATATGAATTTTGTAAAAGTGTGCTTCTTTAAATAAATTACCATCATTATTCTATTACCGTTTGAATGCAGAAAATTTGCTATTTTGTGCTATTTTCTAGTAATCCATTACATTTGGGTTCAGAAATAGGCTTAAGAATTCATTTAACTAAACATCATATTACACACAACATAATATTTATTCAACATTTATTACTAAATCTTAGATAATGTGTTTCTTCTAATAGTTATTTCTAAGATTTTATATCACAATTATCAGTCATCTTTTGACTCTCAGAAAAAAGATTGATTGAATTTTTTTTCTTCGAATTTTTAGACAATTCACAGGATTTGGCTATGTGTTACTTAAATACAATTATTATTTTCTTTTTATTGATTGATCTTAGATAATATATTAGTTCTATTCATTTTAAAACTTAATGATCTATTTGTGGTAGAATCTTAAAATAAGGACTTTTTTTAAGATTCTACCACAATAGATCATTATGTCATCAAGATAAATAATAAAGTATTGAACCTTTATTATTTATCTTGAATAATAAAATGTTACTCTTTAAATAATTTTAAGTCAAAAAGATCAACCAACTGTAATCTCTGTAAAAAATCGATTTAGTAATGGATTTTTTTCAAAAAATATCATCTTTTTCGAAGCATCTGGAAGATTATTTCTAGAATTTTGAAGTATAATTAGGACAAATCACTGGAAATCTCACAATTTTGGTTACTAGGAGGTGTGTAAATATTGACGGATGGCAATGGCATTGTTTCTGAGCCTGTACAGTTCATACACCAGATCCAAAGACATCCAATAAAACATCCAATACAACAGTTAAACTTTAACTACGATTCTCGGATCTTTGAAGTCACTATGAGGAGGGGGACTAATGATTATTTATGTTGGACTGTTGGACATTTATAACTAATCACAGAAATGAGGTAATTTATATATATGTTAATCTTTATTTTGTATCAAACACAAAAGATGATAAAATTTAGATAATTAACTTTTGCTTCCCAATTACCTATCAGTTATACGCTGTTAACTTTAGAGGGAATTATATAAGCGTTTAAAATTAAATTGATTTACTAAAGAATCAAAATGAAAATTAATTTATATGAATTGTTTGATTGTTTATCATAAAGATTGGTTTAAGTTTGAGTGCATTCATAAGGTATATATTTTTATTTGCAGTTAAGCAACGGATAAAGTGTCACTTACTTTGAATTATTATTTTTTCTCTTAATTCTGATGTAAATGTTATAAAAATAATTTCATTTGATACGTTACATTTGTCACGTTAATAATTTAGGAAAATATAAGACGAGATGATGCATTCAATTACATCTATTCAATCATTATCATTATTCACATAATTTGAGGTAGCTTACAAAGGAAAAAAAACTTCCTTTTATAAATTGAATATTAGATGTGAATTATTTCTTAGATCTGAAAAAAAGAAAGAAAAAAACCATAATATGATTTAAAAATTTTAAGAAAAAATTGATTATCTTTCTTGATTAACAACTAAAGTTTAAAGAAGTTACACATCATACAGTTAATCAAGAGAAATGTATAGTTTAAATTTAGAAACTTATAACGTACAATATTAGATGCAACTGAATTAATTTCAAAATTGTCCCAATATTTTTTTCTAGTTGAAGCTAAGCAAATTGAAAAATAAATGTAATGTTATAAAGTACATGCATTCCCATAATTGAACCAATCCATACTGCATTGTGCAAAGATATGCGATTGTTTTTAACATTAATACATATTCCAGTTCCTTAGAAGTGAAAAGATAAATGTTAAATTTCTATGCTAAATACAGCTTTCAGTAATATCGGAATTTAAACTAGCCACATTTTATCCCCTTTTTTGTCAACTTAAGAAATTCAAAAATTGAAGCACAAATGTTGAATAAGTTTTTCTAAAATTTACAATTTATCTAAAACCTTATAATCTATAATGAAAAATTATACTGTATTTTTGATATCTTTAAAAATATTATTCCTACATAATTAAATATGTGGACATAGTTTGTTACAAACATATATAATTTTATCATTTAAAAATAATAATTTATTCTTTGTTGACATCTAAAATGAGTAGATATAACGAACGAAAAAAAAAAAACGTACTATTTTTATTTCTAAAGGAAAAGAGCTAAATTGACAGTAGATATAAAAGCCTTGATTTTAATGAAAGATATAAACTCTCAATTTAGGTGAAATACGTTGATTACTAAATAAAACTTCTAAAGAATTAAAAATTATCATAATAAAATCTATATCAATGAATCGCCTTTTTTAAACAAACTGTTATCTTTTAGTGAATAACAAATTTCTAATTGTAAGGTGTTTGATATTAAAGGATGGTTTCCATTCAAGAAATGTTAAATAGATATTAATTGGAATTAATCGCTCGGACTTTCCTCGATCATAAAAGGGATGGTTGTCATCAATTCTTATTCCTTCTTTTAAGGAAGAATGAATTCGATTAAACGTCAAAGCACATATATTTGCAAAATAATGAAACATTTAAGGAATTAATATTTATGAGACTGTATTTATAATAAAACTCAGATAGGTTTTCTTTTAAGATCATATTATAAACCTTTATAAATATATATAGTCTGAGGCATGTGAAGGTCGCGGTACGAACCTGCGACGTTTGAGCCAGT
>JAOUZG010030082.1:853272-864617 GCA_026289955.1 Argiope argentata
CCCTTCAGCTCGAAGGATATAATGTAGCTTATAAGGCTGACGCTACAAGTCCTTTAAAAGTAGTCTAATGCATTTGTCACTTCTCATATACATATGCTTTCCTCATAAAAGTTTATTCTAAGTGAAGGAACATTTTACGTGAAAGTTAACCCTTTAACGGTCATAAGGAGTGGTAAAGCTCACTTTTTTATGTTCTCTGAATTCCCACGAAAAAGTATTAATGTCAACTGTCAAACTTTTTAATGTCAAACTGTCAATTTACAATCATAAATGTTGCCTGAATTAAAAAAAATATGGATGTTGAACGGAATTTCGGTAAAAAAAATTATAAAAATCATGGTGGTGAAAATATTGCCTCTAATTGATAAAGGGTTAAGGAAAATAAAGTAAATAGAATAAATTTAGAGTTCATTTTTCTTTACTTATGTAAAGATAATGACATATATTCTTTTGTAATGTTCAAACTTGTCGAAGTATTTAAAAGACTCTGCTATTATAACTTATTTATAACTATTTATTATATACCTGTAATCATGACACATCAACACATTCATGTATATTCATTTATCATTATCAGTGAATGTTATATAATTGTTTCAAAAGAATTGAGTGTAGTTTCCTCACTTAATTTCCTGTTCGATTATCAAACCATTCAAATATTGTTTCAGAAAAATAAGCATGTGTTTCAAGGAGAAAAAAAAATACGTTTTTTTTTTCAGATAAATGTAAAAGTTTTTAAAAATCTGATAAAATAGATTTTGATATGAAGTTTGTATTTTAAAAGTTGCTAGAATGTAACATTTTTCTTGAAACATATTTATATATATTTGTTAATTCCTTGGACAAATAGGTTTAGTCAATTTGCTTGCAAATATTTTATGTTTATTTTCGGAATCACGGCGTTTTTCTGATCCTATTACGATTGTCCATAGCCTTTAACTCCTCTGTTTTATTCGTGTTTACTCATGCTGTTCTGTTCGTATTACACTTGCCCTATAATAAGTATACATTTTATTATTATTTGATAAAAATGATAGCAGCATTCTATTAAAAATTGCTTTATTTATGTTACTTCTGACTAACGAAACGAATATACGAAATTGTATAACATACGAATGCATAAAAAATTGCAAAAAAATGAATAATACATCCAACTTTATGTATTTAATGTTAAAAAATGATTAAAAAAACTAAAGGTTAGAAAAGGAAAGGTTAAAGGAAGGTCATGTTTTAATGAAAATTAAATATGAAATAAATTAATAACATTTTACAGTGAAAACCATTTAAAACAGCAAGTAGAAGAATAAAATTTTTGAAATCTTATTCTAATAATAAGAGAATGGTAGTTGATAATTTTACCGTTTATACAAAGAAATATTGAAACACTTATAATCTTAATTTTTGACTCGGCTCAAGATACGAATATCGGCTTCTTTTTTGAACTCAAATATTAATTATAAAAATAATGTGTGACACTTTATAACAAGTAAAAATTTTTATTCCTGAAACATAAAAACAATTTTGATTTTTTTTCTAGGAAAAAAAAAGAAAAAAGAAAGTTGTTTCTTCTTATGGATTTCTTCGATATTCTTAACAATTTTTTATGATTAGTTTCTTTCTTAGATTTGTTTAAAAACTCAAAACTCTAGTACATACTTCCACATTTAAATTGATAATGTATAAAAAAATTGGAAAACTCCAAAATAAAATAGTAAATTGTCTCCTGGTATTTATTCTATCTAAAACTAATTTTGGAGTTATTTTTAACGACTTAGAGGATAATAAAATACCAAATACTCTTCAAACGTCAATTAAAAACAATAAATTCCATAACTTTGTTTCCTAACATATTCTTTATTCAATAGCCAAACATAATAATAATATATTTTTGCATGAGTTGATCTTTTAGGATTCTCGTTATTTTTTTAACTCCGCTCACTCAGATTGTTTTATAATTTTAGCTACATTGCGATCAATATTATTTCTAATACACTTACTATACCAAAAAAAATTGTGTGTGAATTCGAACTTTTAAACAATAGTGCAACAGAATAATTATTTTTCAATTATTCTTCCCTAGATAATAATTAGTTGCTTATGTTAAATACGTTTCATCCCTAATTAAGCTTCTTTATCAAAACTCTGGGGAATTGTGGTAGAAATTCGTTAAATAGAAAACAGCTTTTATGAAAAAAAAAATCAGAGAAAAAAATATTCTGAAAAATAGCTCCTGACAACAGTAATTAATGATAAATACTTGATGTTTCCGAAAATAAATTCATTTTGGAACTTTTACATCCCTTGTTTTGTTAAACAAGAATAACTCATGAAAGCATAAAAGAAAGGGAAATGCTGTGCAAATTAGAAAAAATAATAATCTAAGTGAGAAATTCTTTCAGAAAAAAATAAATTAGTGTGTAATTTATTATAATTTTTTTTGGAAATGAATCTAACGGTAATACGAAAGTATTTCTTTAAACATTACATGGATCATTAAAAAGGCCAGAATAGAGAATATAATTAATTTGTGGACAAAAGTTTGCACCGATCTTGGTTACTTTTAGGTATAATCTTTTTAAAAATTAAGTTTTGCCCTATAGTTAGAAGAATATTTAGACCCCTGCTTCGAAAATTTTTACCAATGTGAGATGGGGCCTCTGGTACTTTTAAAATTCCTCATTAATCTGGGAGCTTTGACCTTCTAACCGGTGCTTCATTTCTGAAAAAAAATGATTAAAAATCAAGCCGCTCTAAGTCGCGTTCTCGATGAAAGGAATAGCACAAATATGTCCCAGTGGAAGTTGTTATTCGCTGAAATGATTAACTTATTCAAAATAAATAAAGAATAGCCAAAAAAACCTGGCAACGAGCTAGCAAGCAGCACGATAAAATTGTGTCTCTGAAGGTTAAATATTTAGACATGATTTGAAGACATGAAGATATGAAGGTATTTTGGACCCGCATCACAGTACTGACTGTAACTCTCGAATAAGAAGGCATCGAAAAATTAGTTTACCGATATGACAAATTCCATCCTCTTCACGATGATAATATTGAATATTAACAATGTATGTACATAACTTTTTGCAATGAATTTATTTAGTTTTCTACTATTCTTCCTTTTTATGGTCTACTGGAATTTCAAAAAAAAATATCCTGCTGCATTCCTGTGTATAATGTTTAGAAAATATTATAATTGGCGAGTTTTAATTTTCCATACTTTTCTGAATTATTAAGTGTTACATTTTATTTTTCTTAAATCTTTAATTTCTGTATTGCGTATCTTTTTCTGTTTATTAACGCAATACCTACTGATTGACGTTAGACAAAAAAAAATTCAAAATTATAAATATCCTTTTCAAAATGTTGAACAATATTGCCGACTTTTTTTTATTCGTCCGTATGACTTTATTCTTCAATAACAACAATTGATATCGAGTTATATATATGAATCTAAGAATACTGTTTTATATCTAACCTTTATATATGCACCAAATATGGTAATAAATTAATTTAATAATCAGTTATCTTTTTATCTAACTAAGGAATAGTAGGTAAATTCGATTTATCCCAGAACACAGTTTGCTAGTGAGCTGAATTTTCACTTATTAAATTTGCATAGTAATTATGAAGCTCATTAAAGTTTGGATTAAAATTAATTTAGATAATAATTAGTTAAATATATTCTATGATATCAGAAAATAAAAACAGAAGTTTCACTCAAGTTTTCTTTTAAATATTTTATAATCGTAATGTAAATATTTCATAATATGCAAACATATTCTAAAATATTTTAAACGATATTCCATAATTTTTCCTAAATATTTTCAATGTTTTCTAATTATCTTAAATTATTTTTTAATCAAGTAAATAATCAAGTAAATTTAAAATGGTTTCCTTAAATTGTTTAGCATTTTTTAAATTTAAAAACTTAACAATAATACAACAAATTAAAGATTAAAAACCATTTGAATCTAAAAATAAAATGAATTCTCTTATCTCAAAATACATTCTATTTTTTAAAATGTTTATTTTTTAATATCCTATTATTATTACGTAAATCATAATCATTAACCTAGAGTAATCAATATTTTGATGCAAGAAAATGAAATTGAATTTTATCATGATTGTATCACAATGAAATCCAATTTTAAAGAACTTCTTAAACAATTTAGCTTGCAATGAAGTGAAGCCTTTAAAAATAAACCAGAAGGGTAAAGTAATTGGAACTGATAACAACTCAGCTGCGCAACATCAGCTGCGCAACATCAGCTGCTTTTTCGAAGCACTTCATTAACAGGCTTGGAAAAAGTAATTAACTTGGGGCGAATTTCATTAAAACTTCCATATTAGTTGAAAGCGATAAGAAATGTTCTATTTAGTTTATGAAACACATTAAAACTACCGACTAATAATGCATGGAGAAGTATAAAAGTAAAATCTAATTTGGATCTCGTTCGTTTAATTTTTATTCGAAGAAAAACAAACTTCGAAAAGTAGAAGAAATCTACTAATTAAGTAAAATTTGCATTCTTTTGAATGCCGTTTCTGAATAGATATTATTTTTGCAAATTAAACTTTGATTATTTTAATTACTTGATTTCGTTACGGGCATATAAATTTAAAGAAAGTGAAACTAATTGGATATCATATGAATATGTAAAATATGTATATTAATTTTTTTATGCTGTAAAAATAAAAGTTTTAAAATTCGCATTTTTTGTAACAAAATTTCTTTTAATTTCAATGTATTTATTTAAAGATATTTTGATTTAAATGTGATTCCTTAATTATATTTCATATGGAATTAAATCATATGTTTTTTATAGAAATTAAATAATTATTTTGTAATATTGTAATGAAAGTTTTTACTTTCAGTGGTATAAACAAAGTTAATTACATTTCACACTGCCTTTTCAACTGGAAAGTTAAATGAAACTAAATTTAATCTAATTTTTAAAAGGTTTAAGTAAATTAATCGTATTTTTATTCTTTAACAACAACTGTAACTTTTTCTAACTTAAACATTCAGAATTATATGACTGATTTATTAATTGATACAATCTTGCTTCTTGAGATTTTTTTAATTAGACATTTTATTCTAACAAAATTAAGAGTGAATTTTTTATTTAACTTCGTATTTGCCCTTCTTTTCATTTCTGTAAATTCGATTATCAATCATTTTAAATTTTATTTTTTATTAAAAACTATTAAAACAAAAAAAATTAAGCAGGTATTTTGTGAAGCAGATATATTACGGCTGTCATTTAAAAATTTTAATAAGTATATTGACTATTGCATTATCAAAGAATTTAAGTTAATAAGTTTGTCATATTTCCAAAATTTATTTAATTTTAAATTATATTGCAAATTAAATACTTTTATTATAGATTATTACAGCTTTAAAATTCACAAAATAGCTTATTTTAAGAATTTCATTTCAAATTGGAATTTTTATTTTGGAAATTTTTAAATTATTTTATTATACGAAAAGTAAACGATTCAAATATTATTAAGTCACCTGTCTTTTTGTGAAATAAAAAAGAATGTCTTTATCGATAATGTTGCAAACGATTTCAGATAAATAGAACCAGGATAGAAAGATTAATTCTTTCAATCGAAATGTCATATATTTTCATTTCATAATGAGAACATCAATTATTTAAGTATTTTCTTGATTTATTTATACATTATTACTTAAAGGATTTCGAGAAAAATAATAAAGTTTTAGTCTTGCTTTATTATGTAAGATACTACATTTTTGTATTTTACAAAATGTTTTAAAAACATAATTATTTCATTACACAATGTGCCATAGAATTAAAAATACTAACTTATAAAAATCTCTAAAAAAATTTCTAAATCTCATTTTTTCTATGAAGATATTTGTAAAGAACATTTAAGAAATAATCCGATAAAAAATTGTTATTTTCAAAATGTTGTTACAAAAAATATGTTTATGATGGAAATATAATATCAGGTTCCATCAAAAGCAAACACGGATTTAAAGTCGCTATTGTATCCATAAACAAAAATAACGCCCCAAAAAGATGCACTAAAGTAAATTTAATCACATTTTGCCTTGAAATCCTCTTTTAATAGAAATAATTTTCTACTTCAAAGGAAAAGCAGAATATGAAACCGGAAAACATATGCTAAAAAATACGCCAAAAGAATTCTTGAAATTTCATTTTCTTCGAGACAAAACAAACAATGGAGATTACAATATGCAAATTAAAGTATCTTTTCTCTTATTATAATGCGTGTTATTCCTTAAAGATGAATAGTTTTCATGTTCATAAATAAGGAAAAAAATTGTTTTCGACATGATAAATTAGTCGATTTCATGTTATAAATAGAATAATAATTAGATTTCATGAGTTTTTGTATGAGTTGTTTCATGAGTTTTGGAATTTAAATTCGCCAAATGTTCCTAGAGAGTATGCCAACGTTTCAGTTGCGAACAAATATTTGATGGTTTTAGAAAATGAACCAAATTGTGTTAATATATCCACACTATCATACAACAACTAGGACAAATATTTGTTTGTTTGGGTTTTTTTCATATTTTTTTTGTTATTCTTAAGTACCTTTCTATTTATGATATATTTCCTTTCTTGCTCTTTTAATTTCTATAATTTCAATCTTTACATAATCTATTACTATTAATAATAAAAACAGAAACTTTATAATCAATTTTTTTTTAATTTTTTGATTTTTTGATAGATTTTTGTAGATATCAAAAATAATCCATTGTGAGTAATATTTTGAAGACATAAAAATTTTATAATTTAATTACTTTTCTAGCCTAGTCGTCTTTGGTGACCCCTCCCCCCCTAGTTCATAGAAGGTATTAACTATATTTTAAACTGTTAAATTTAATCAAATTAAATCCCCCCATTATATTTACATTTATTTATTTAATCATAGCATGTATTATATTTATTTATTCACAACATTTATTACATTTTTTCGCTTTATTCATACATTGAAGGCATTAATCATGGCCGAGATGGCCTGGTTGATGGAGCGTTAGACTCTTACTGTTTAGGTTACGAGTTCGAAACTCACCTGCCAAAAGATTCCCCGAGTGTATGGTGACTGGCACTCGTTAAATCTGTTCGTGGTCGCAAATTCATCCATAACGAGAGTAATATCACTGGGGTTGCTGAGTCAAAGGTGATCGTTCTCTGTTCCAGGTCTAAATTACGATCTGAGTTGAGTGAATGAATTTGCGTGAATGTCGTCCACTCCTTAAAAAAGGGTTGAGACGTGTGTGTAGCTAAGCAGTACTCTTGGCACTAGATGGCGTTACTTGTAAAACAAAGAGACGCATTCTTTAGGATTAAAATATGTTGATCGTATCAGCGGAGGCTTGTCCGCGGCAAGTACCATTAGTCACCACAACATTTATTACATTTTTCCATGAAGGAATTTATTAGTTTACTACATTTTTTCGATTTATTCATGCATTCAATGCATTTATTACATTTCCCATTTAGCCATTTATTTATAAACACTTTTCATTCCCTATTTGTGAGTAGTATTCCAGTAAGTAATTAGTCTATGTTTTCCCATCAGTGGATATTGTCAATAATTCTTAAATACTATTTCAAGGACAAAACATTTAATGATAGAATAGACTAATTATCTGTGAAAATCACTCGATTTGTCGAAAATATTGGTAATCAGTTAAATTATTCAATTGAGCCAAATTAAATTTTATTTATTTTATTTTATTTGTTTATCCCCTCATTGATTAAATTTATTACACTTTATCAATTTATTTTGCTCTTTGTAAATAAATTCTTTTTGTTGATATCATCAACAATCCTTAATTAGTTCTATTTTAAAGGTAAAAATGTTCATAATAAATTTTCCCAGGCCAATTAATTTTTCGTGATCACCTAATATACTGAAGAAATTAGTCATCACTTTAATTCAGTTAGTTCAGTTTTATTTCAATTATAGTTTCAATATAACTTCAGGGTCCATAATTTCGTCAGATTGTCAGATATTAAGATACAGTTAATTTAATTATCTCATATACGTTCCCATTCTGTTCATTAGATAGAAGAAAATTTCTAATGGAGAAAAGTCCCACGGATTGTACAGCTACATAAATGCAAATATGTGTCTCATCTATATTCTAACTTACGCCACAATATGACAACATATTTTTATCCATTCTGTATGCACGCATATATTGCACTTGTTCCATTAGAATTTAATAACGGAAAAAATAAATGCATTAAATATTTGATAGAAAAATGAAAATCGATTGAATTTCAATAGAATTATTTAAGATTTAATTAGGAACTATGCAAAAATATATTTTCAAAAAATCAACGAAATTTTAAAAAAATGTGCATGTTTATTAAATTATTCTTTTTGATATTTTCTTGAATTTTAAGATAACGGAAAAGTCAGTTTTTGCTGTAATATTTTTTAAGGTCATGCTCAAATTTTTACTTAAATTTGAACTAAATAAAGTCAAAATTAATATTTTAAAATAATCGACCCAAGGCGAATATTTTCTTCTTCCAACGTATATAGTGAAGAATTTGAGAAAAGTTGAGTTGCAGAACAAATGGTCTGATTTATAACTTCCAACTTACATACACACTCGCTCGCTTGTAATCATCTTTATTATTAGTTAACGTAATCATTATTCTATTTTCATAAGCGCAATTATATGTAAATAAATATTCTTGAATAAATCATTCTACTGACATTTATTCCCATCATAGTTTGACTAGAAACTTTATATTAAATGATTTTGAGGACCAGAAAGCTACGTATTCTTTTTTCTTTGCTCCACATATTTGTATTACTCTTATTTACTTATCTATATAAAAGTAATTCTATTTGATACTTTTGATTTGAGTAAATTTATTATATAATGTATGTAAATTTATTATGTAAGTGTATGTTTTTTTTGCTAAGTATTCATGTATTCTGGGAAATCTCGTTGTAAAATAAATATTTTCCATTTTGTATGATTAATCTTGCTGGAGCTCAAAATTTAAAATTTCTTCCTTTCAAAATGTATATCTAATCTCATAAAAATCTAATGGCAATTTGTAGATATTTAAAAAATAGGAACAATGTTTTAATCATATGGTATAAATGTAATTTATTTCAAATTACTTTCTAACATATCTTCTAGGTAGCTTAAAAATCCATTTATAATACTTAACAAAGTTTTAAAATGCTTTTTATGCTTCATGTACAAACCGGATTCAAATCTATGCCAACCAGAATGAACCATATACAGTTCGAGGATGAAATAAATGTTGATATTTCATTTTTCTACTGTTAAAACCAAATATCCAGATAGTTAATCCAACTCTGTTGATTGAGTCTGTATAAAACATTAAGAATATATTCTGAGAGTAAAAATTCCTGTGTTATTGTCTGTAAAATGTCAGTTTTTCCTTTCACCATCTGCATTCTTTGAAACAATATTTTACTACCAAATTATATATGTCATAAGTTCCTAATTATTTTATCAGCAAATGGATAAAGATAGAATACAAAACGCATGTTTTTTTGACATTTCCTTTTAAATATTATTCAATATTTGAGTTATTTTGCTTAAAATAATATTGGTGGTTTTTAAATAAGTGTGAAATTCTACTATAAAATTTAAAACTCCTTTACACTTCAAACGAATTTTAATATAATTAGTTTTAATTTTTAAATATATATATATATAATTTTTATCAAAAAAAATTCATTAAATTCATAATTTATTTAATTAAAGTTAGCTGATATTTTTATTTCCTTACAAATTATTTATCAAATATCAGTAAAATTATTGTAGAACTAAAGAAAACTTTGATTATTTTTAATTATAATTCTTCTTTATTTGAAAATAAAACTTATGCATTTTAGAATAATTACTTAGATTCTATTATTCGATAGGCAAGAAAATTCTTTAAACATTAAAAAAAATAATAGCGATAAAGTAAAAAAAATAATCTGAAGTTAAAATTGAAATTTCGAATTATGAATCACGCTTCCAGTTCAAAGAATCTAAAATTAATATATATATATATTTATTACCTGAGTTGTGACATGTTTAATGTATAGAAGGAATTTTTCTTTAATATTCATTCAAACTTCGTTTTACATCACTTAAACATTTATAATTGATATCTAAAGCTGGTTTCCTGGCACAGAGGTAGCGGGTCTTCCTCATGATCTGTGCATCCCGGTTAGGGTATGGTTGTTCTTCTGTATACTATCTGTGAGGTATATAGATGCCATCCCCCAACCATAAAAAGGGGCTGTGCACGCGTATGGGTGTGTATCATCCTCATATGAGGATGGTCAGGGGTCCACACCCACAGAAGCTACTGCACCCATCTTTCCGATTTATAGCTGACATGTTATCATCATTATTCATACCTAAAATTTTTACTTAATTTAAATTTTCCTATTTTTTACCTTATAAACTGCACTTCTACCTTTCAAAGGCATCGTAAATAAATGCTAAACTATCCGGCATTTATTTGTATTTTATATTTTAAAATTGAAATTTTTATCCCTTAATTAATTCAATAAAAATAAATACTTAAATTAGATTTATCTAACAATATATTTAGCAAGTAATCTAAGAAAAAATTCTTAAGAAATCAATTTCAACTTTGGATATAATGAAAAATTTTATTTTAGTGTTTTCTTTATAAATAATTACAATTCTCCTTTTCCGCTTTATAATGGAAGGCGAGGTGCAATAGCTTCTGAGGGAATGAACTCAATCAGCATAGCAACCGAATAATGATTCCTTTGAGTCAGTACCCCCCTTTACATAACTTCCGACATGGACAGCTTTACGACCATGTTCGAACTCGTTGGATGCGAATCCAACGCCCTACCAACCAGGCTATACCGACCTAACAACTACAACTACTATAAAAAAACTATTATAAAGGTGAAAAAGTTAGTTGTCAATTAATTAATAAAAATTAATGTATTAATATTCTAAAAAACTGTATTAACATCAAATGCCAATGTTCATGATGTTAACTTGAACTTGATTGGATGATTAGAAAGTATTTTATTAACGATTAAAAAATTGAGAAAGATTATATACATATATATACTTATGACACTTGCCTATGGAAAAGCCCGCTGGTAATACAGCAGCAGATTTAAGCCGAAAAGAGCGTCTCTTGTTTTTGAAGCAGCGCTAACTAGAACCAAGATCACGATTTAGCCACACGCTCACCACATTTGCTTGCACAGTCACACATCTCGGAGATAGGACACAGAAGAAAAACAATGCCTAAGCAGGACTCGAACCCGGGACTCCCAGTACACGAGGAAGACGTGCTACC
>JAOUZG010030082.1:933353-957947 GCA_026289955.1 Argiope argentata
ATATATATATATATATATATATATAACTATAAAAATGCATTTGAAATAATTCAAGAATAGGCAGTATAAGTATAAAGTCAAGCCATGAAATATTGTACTGCATGCTTTCTTACATTAACACATACACTTATATTAATTTGTACCTTTATTTCAAATCGTTCACAATACTAAATTATCAAAAATTTGGTTCAAAGTTAGAATGGTTTCTTAATACAATATGTTATAAAATATCTCCATGAAATTGTTTAATATTCTGAATTCTGTACAATATGTAGAAATATCATGAGAGTATTGTTGATCGTTTTGAGCAATTAAGGCAAACTGAGTATTCATCAAATGAATATGAATTCACAAATTTAATAAGTTAATGAAAAAAAGGAGTTTTTTTTTAAAAAAAAAGGTTTTCAACAAAGTTTTATTTTTCCTCAAAAATAATTGAAAATCATTTAAAAATACCTCTTTTTCAACTCTGCTGTTTATGAGAATTGATTTATGAAATTTTCTACTTTTATTTACATTTAAAAATTGATACTCATTCATTAAGTCTGAAACTCTTAGTTTTATTTCCCTATATCATTTAGTTTCAATAACACAAACATGCAAAACTAGTAAAAAAAATTGAATATTTATTACACAAATAATGAACATTAAACATTAAAATTTTTAAACCAAATAATGATTTATGCAAAAACTGTATTTTGGGGTGTTTTCATTTTAAGGTTTCTGTAATTGCTAATTATAACGAGTGATAACAGCTATAAATGACATCAATAACTCCACTTTTAATTGAATATTTCTTTCAAATGCTTTGTTGTAGTTTTGAAAGTTATTGTTATTACTTATGGCACTTGCCGCGGACAGGCCCCGCTGTTGCATCAGCATATTTTAAGCGGGAGATATATGTCTCTAGTTTTACAAGTAGTGCCATCTAGGGCCAAAGAGCATGACTTAGCTACCCACACGCCACAACCCTTTTTCCCATTCACGCATATTCATTCACTCATCTCAGATCGTAATTTAGACCTGGAACAGAGAACGATCACCTCTGACCCAGTACCCCCAGTAGTATTACTCTCGACATGGATAGCTTTGCGATCAGATTTAATAAGCGCCAGCCGCCACACACTCGTGGACTCTTTTGACCGGTGAGTTTCGAACTCGTAACCTAAGGAGTATGATTCCAACACTCTACCAACCAAGCTATCCCGGCCCTGCAGGTAGTATGAATCAAATAACATCATGTATATTATATATACTAAAAAATAAACAAATCGAAAAAATGAAGTTATTTTGATACCAAGAATTGTCCTCCAACCGGGGGTGGGACAACTCAAAAAATATGCACGATCAGCTTCCATTTGGGTGGTAGGTTCTCGTTATCCTTATGGGTATAGAAAGAGGTTGGGATTGTCTATCTCCCTTAGAAGACATAGCACACTTTCCCAAGTGAATGGTCGTGCCGTGGCTAATGATGGCTCTAAAAACTCAACCACAACCCCCGCTAGTGTTGCAGTTGCGTTAGTCAGGTCATTCAGTTTTATCCATGTACTTACGGACGAACTGAAGAAATCAGTTAATAAATTACCAAATAATGATAGCAAACATTAAAACCGAATATCTGGCTACAAAGAATTTCCCTTCTTGAAAATAAAACTTCTAACTATTTATATCTATATAATTATAATTCATTTCTAAGTACCCCACTTCCTCCTGAAGTTGGTTCAAGTTGTAATAAATCACAGTATAAACGTTACTTTAAAAAATAAAAAATAACTACTTTTAAATAATCTTTAAACTAAGATTTTATGTTAGGCTTTTGATGAAAAGATAATTGATACGTATTTGATTGAGATTGAATAGACTAAAGTGGAATGGGAAAAATGGTATAAGATAGTTTCTGAAAGTGATAAATTATAAATACCTAACCGGGACTACAAAATCTGAAGATAAATATAAATAGTAAGAGGAAGAAAAGGAAGTTGAATGAAATAATTAATTTAAAGGATTTTAGCTTATGGATTTTCTGTTTTAAGAAGGATTGGAAATTTGCAAATAAATATAAAGTGTTTAACAAATTAATTATTGAAACAAAAATAGGTAAGAGAAACAATTTCATTTAAAAGATAGTTTAAAACATTTATAAAAGAAAAAAATCCTAATATTATTAAAAATATGAAATTTGGGGAAAACATGCCTTGAATAATTGGCAGGAGTTCGAGTTAAGTTAATAAGAAACTCCAAAACCTAAATATCGTCTATATTAAGGCCTAGAATAGCCTCTATATGGGGGATTCAAAATTCAACAAATAATTATAGGTGAGATGAAAGTAGATGAATTAGGGGCTGTACAATAATTAAATTTAGGTACGAAATATTATAATTGCTTCAGATAAGGGTGAATATGAAAAAAATTAAGAATCTTAATATTAGAAACTTCTGTGTATATCTCTCTCTGTGTATATCCATGGAATCACAGATATTTTCTGTAAAATAGACTCGATTCTAAGAAAATACTTTAAAGAAGTCCCATAAGTAAGAAGTAATTTAATTTTTATTTTATTAAAGAAAGCCGTTAAAAACTTCGAAAAAGTAAAATTATTATATTGTTAATTAGGAATTTTTCTGTTGAATATTAATATGTTGAAAATACTCACTCTTTTTAAGGTAAATACGATAAGTATAATGTAATGAAAATATTTTTAATAAATGGGAGAGTAATAGAAGGAAGATATTTTAACAAAAGGGACATTAATAGAAGAAAGATAATTTCAATAAATGGAAGATTAATAGAAAGATATTTTTAATAAAAGGTTGATTAATAGAAGAAAGGTAATTTTAATAAATGGGAGATTAATAGAAAGAAGATATTTTTTAATATAAGGGAGAATAATAGAAGAAAGGTAATTTTAATAAATGGGAGATTATTAGAAATTAGATCTTTTTAATAAAAAGGAAAATTGATAGAAGAAAGGTCTTTTTAATAAATGGGAGATTAATAGAAGGAAGATAAATAAGAATATTTTTAATTTATAATATTACTTTTCATTCACATTTAGATGAAAGAAATACACAATGTCTATAAGATCTTTTAATACATTTAATTTTGTGATAATATAAAACATCGAAATATAACAGTGAAAGTAAAACATGAATAAATATACAATTAGAAATATAGTAATATCACTTAAAATATATAATTCAGGATATTCTTAACTATCAGTAAAAATTCCATGGCTATTTAACTGTCTTTAATCCTACTCTTAATTAAGTGCAACCTTGAGATGAGCACTTTCGCAGAAAATCTCAGACTTTACTTGGGAACTAGGTTAAGCTTATACGGTGGGAGAATTTTGAGTTTGGCAAACGAATTTGGAGAGGAAAAGTTAAGCCGAAGAATATTTAAATCTGCTGATATAGGTCTAGACTGCTTGAAATTGTCTCACCCGGTTTAGAAAGAATAAATGACAGGGAAGGTCAAACATCTCAATTATAGCAAAATATGATTAAAAAAATATGTTTAAGAAATAAGGTCAATACCAGATAAGTATGCGCTCTTTATGAGTATTTGTATGAATTTAATCTATTCATTTTAATTTTAAAAAAGTAAGAAAATTTTAATCTTGATAAAAAAATTAATTTTTATTATTATCCATTAACAATTATATCTGATTTTATGCATTTAGTATCAAACTTTTTTTCACTATTCTTTTTAAATATTTCACTTTTGGATTAAATTTGCATACAAACAAACTAAAAATGATTTATTAAATTATCATCACTTTAAAGAAAGCGGGATATATGATTCCGTGGAATATTCAAAACAGACAACCAGCCTTTTATTATTATAAATCCATTTTATGTATAAAAACATAATATCATAATTATAGAAGTTTTTGTTTTCTGTTAAAAAATACTGAGCTGTAGTGGCCTGATTGTAAGGGCTTGGATTCGGGTTAGAAGGGACGTGGTATAGTTCAAGCTAAATACATCGGGACCAATGGATGATGTAGCTTAGAAATTTAGAGAGGTGGGACCAGCCCAGGTTTCGTCCTCATCTGACCATGAATCAAAATTTAAGAGGTTCATCCCAAAATATTCCTTATATTGCTTTAAAAAAGAAATATTAGAGTTAATTTTTTTAAAGGATAACTTATAAACGCGTGTAATAGTAGGTAAGAGTCCACAACAAATGTTTCATTAAAATATACACATATTTTAAAATCACTGGATACTCTTTTGTGCTCAATATAAAGAAAATATTTAATAATATGTTATGTCATTTTATTCTCCTGCATCGCTTATAGCACACTTAAGTATATTTGATTTATTTGTAAAAACGATAGAGCATATTATAATGATCAGAATTTTTTAAATATATTTAGAATCATCATTGAGTAAGGACAAAAATTTCAGTGAAAACGTGTGAATTTCTTTGCTCAAACAATTTTGATACATCTGCCGAGAACTAAGATTTATGTACAATTAAGATAAAGTTCTGAATCATTGGTATATCATTGACTCAAATAGCTTTAAACAGAAGTCTAAGCTTTAAAGTGGCAGAATTTTGAGCATTAGAATTCTGACTTATGTAGAATTAAGGTAAAACTTAGAATTTAACATAGATCTATATTTTTAACATGCAAGGATGTCTTAAGTATAAAACTATTAACAATTTCTTCTTGAGTAATTTCAAAAAAATAATTTATTTAATTTTAATTATTTTCAAAAATCACAAGCATCAAAAATTAAATACTATTATTTTCAAGTTTTTTTCTGAGAAAAGGATATATTTCCTTTCTTTAAAAATGAATACACTAGTATAAAAAGGGCAAATATTTTTTTTTCAATCCTGTATGCTAAATAAGAAATACTTTTGTTTAAAAGTAATTTCGAGGGTTATGGTTGTAAAACAGCAGAATTGAGTCTAGTTTTTGATTAATTAATGTTAAAATAAAAATCTTTAAAAATTCATTTATAGCTACATATTTTTAGTCCCATATATTTATTTGTATAAAATTTGATAGCTTTAAGATAGGTAACTTAATTGGAAATTTGTTTTTTTTGGGGGGGGATTGAGATGCATTTATATTTAATATTCAAACAGGTTTCTTAATAAAACCTTTATCTTGTTTATAATGCATGTTCATTTGCATATGTTTTTATGATATTTTGCATCCTTAGATTTCACTGCTAAAATTTCTAGTCTTCCATATAACTTTCTTGCGAAAAAACATGAATTAAATCTAATGTATATTTTTAAATCAAAATTTTAAACTTTTTCGATATTTTCTGTAGGTATTGAACTAAAAATATTTTATAGTTGACTTCGTGCTTTACAATGTGAAACAAAATAGGAAAATTCCTACTATTTTAAACACGGATATTCAAAGTATAGATAGAGATACAGCTTATTTTTTAGTTCAGTATTAGAATGTATATTTCCTGTGCTATCTGCAAAGTTTTAACCCGATAATACTAACCATTCGTCTCCTGAACGAAATAACTTTGACTATTCTTCTCCTATAACGGTAAATAGATCATTCTACTCAGTACCTTAATCTGACCTTGGGAACTACAGATGAGGACATTCCTTTTCCCCGAAGTATTTATGCTTGTAGTATATCCAGAGCAATAGTCTGCTCAGAGATGTCCCGTTAGTATTAAGAAGGTATTTTTGTGCAGTTTGGTAATTTGTTTGTTTGGAGTTGTCGAAGTGTTTTCAAGGACAAAATTTGTGGGGTAGGCCAAAAGCTATTCTTGAATTATTGAAAGAATTAAGTAATGAAGATTATATTGAAGATTTTATTGAAGTTCTTTTTGCTCCATGGATGCAGAAGCAGCTCAACATATCAACTTTGCCCCGATCATCTAGGACTATTATAAGTGAACTTCTAAAATTT
Organism: Argiope argentata; assembly: GCA_026289955.1. Taxonomy (NCBI): domain Eukaryota; kingdom Metazoa; phylum Arthropoda; class Arachnida; order Araneae; family Araneidae; genus Argiope; species Argiope argentata. The sequence goes on from JAOUZG010030082.1 coordinate 939,254, forward strand.
AATTTAAAAATTCAACGACCTGTACAATCCGAAATTAAAAGAAGAAGAAAAAATGTGCATTTTGCCCATATAATTTGCGCAGAATGACGCGCAGATTTTGTTTGTTATGTCCAAGAGCAATGTATGGGAAACATCACGTATATATGTGTAAAGATTGCTTCGAAAATAAATAAATAATATTTTTATCCTACTTGATAATCAAGAGTCATGAAATCATCTGCAGGTAGCATGCTTTTATTCAAATTAGGTTTAAAAATTGATTTTAAATACACTTCGTCTAGGAGACGAATGGTTATCATTCTTGTTAGTTTTTTTTTAAAGGTTAACTTTCTAGGGTTAAATAAATCATATGATACACATGTAAATGGCTAATTTTTGCTTTTTACATCTCTTTTTAGCTAAAAAGCTACTGTTTTCATTTTTATAAATTGTCACTTAACGGGTATATTTTGATTTCATAGATATTTTTCAGTTATTTTTAATTTAGACATTCAAAAAATAAAACTTTTTTCGAATGGTTTGAAAAAATTCAGTCCAAACGCCATTGCATACCTTAAAGGATACGTTGCAATATGTAGAAAGGCAAAAAAAAAACCTTAAAAACCTATCGACCAAAAATTTTCTTTATTATCAATAAAGACTCAATACCATAAAGAAAACTTAATCATTAATTATTATTCGCATAGTAATCGCATTAATATGCCTCCACAATGCTTCTTTTTCCTCATTTATAAACATAACTTTCCTCCTTCACATCCAGACACGACAATGTCGAGGAAAAAAGATACATAGAAAAAGCTTTTCTGTATTTCTATTTATTCAAACTGCGTTGAAAAGAAAAGTCTGAATCGTCTGGAATTTTTCCGCATCATCTACTGCGTCGAAAAAGCATCTAAAATCCAGCATACAAATACTTTTTTTTGTCTCCAGTACATTGAGAACTGTAACAAATTTTACGATCTCGGCTTACAGTGGCCATTGAATATTCAATGGTATAAAATGGACAGACTGGTTCGATCCTAAAATAAAAATCTTCTGATCCATAGAGTGTGCCACACCATTGTTTTTCGTCGCATTGCATCCACTTTCATTAATGCATCCCTGCTATTGAATTTCTATACAGTCCATTCTACGTCCTGTAGGAGGAGTGAAAAGGCGCAAAAGGAAAATTTAAGTATCTCTTTTGCATCAGCGAGCAAGTCAAGAAATGCATCATGTGTATTGATTAATGTAGTATGAAATGCAGAAAAGTGTATTTTTGCATGTCTTTCCGGGCGATCAACTATGGTGATACATTTTTCTTCTTCTTTTCGCTTTCATTCTCATATTTTTTGCTACACTCTTAGATGAAGATGCTTTTTCAAACTATAAGCTCATCTTTTTTATGTTTTGAAATGACAGTCATTTTTTTATTATGACGTTTTTTTGCAAAAAATAAAATTATTCTATAGATAAATTATTATTTTAAAATATTCATGGAAAAGATGAATAAACATTATTGGTATTTAATATTTCAGCTATAAATAATAAGAAAAATAGTTTGAATATAATGTTAGATTGGAAAACAAATATTAATAAATTTAATTAACGAAAAATGCTTTTGAAAAAAACCAATAAAAACATTTTTTGTTGATATTTATCAGTGCTAAAGTATGGTGTGCTTTTATTCCTCTTTTCTTTTAATATTTTATTATGCTCTGAAATGAAACTGATGTTTAAAATATATTTAAGATGCAAATAGCAAACATATTTTTTATTAATGCGAAGAACATTTATTTTATGATTATATTTGTAATCAATTTACGAATTTATGATTTTATAAAGCTACGTTTAAGCACAATTTGCACTTACTAGCTCATTTGTTAGTAAATACAAAAAAAATGGAAATAAATTATAATTTGAATTGATAAAAAATTGAAATGAATTTCTGATTGGTTGTCTATGTTGGTCTATTTCTTTTATTTTTCTTTTAATTTAATATATTTCTGCTCCAAAATGAATCGATTTCTTAAATTCGAATCTAATTTTTTTAATGAAATTAAAAATTAGGGTTTGGTATCCTTTTTGAAGAAAGAATTTTTTCATCTGAAAATAACAATGGATAATAAAATCATTTGAATCTGAATATTTTATTTATTTGTAAATATAATGATGGTTTTAGAACAATTATATTTTAAAAAATAAATGAATTAAAGAAATAATTTTAAGTGCATTTTGCAGCATAATATCTGATTGATCAAATAAGATGATATAAGAAATTTAATGTATTACTTCTTAATATTTTTAATCAAATTTTGGTAACACACTAAAATGTATTTTTTAAAAAACCATAAACCATGTTTTTATTTCTTACAATTTTTTTCTAGTACTTTTCCTTTTATTATTAGATTTTTAGGTGAGTTTATATTTTGTAGAGTAATAATTATTTCAGAATAATAATAATCTAAAAATACAATCGATTTTTTTGATATTCTTGTTATTACTTATTATAAAAAGACAATTTTAGAATTTTTGCTTTAAGAATAATGTTTTACTAAATCAGTCTATGCTTCAGTTATGCTTCAGAATTTAAAACTCTTTTTTGTAATTACTTGTGATAAAAAATCTTTTTTTATATTATTTTCTGTAGTCTTTACTCTCAACATAAAAATTCAAGTTATAGTTTTGTGAAAATATTATTAAAAGAATGAAGTGTTCGGTTTTATTTCTATCATATACACAATTAAATAAATTCTAAAATTTAATTCAAAACACCATATTAAACAAACGAGCTTGAATACAATTGAAGAGACAATAGGCAATTACTTTTAGTAAAATAAGGTCTTACGGTGGCAATTTTAGTTTAAAAATTAATTACATTTATGACGTAAAAACAGATGGAATCCGGTCTTCTTTCACGTCATTTTACAATGTCATTCCTTATACCTTACACTAACTGATTCGCAGTTTTCTACGAGTCATATCAAACGGATTTCTAATATTTCAATTCTGTTTCAAAATGCTGCTTCAAAGCGAGAGCAGAGTTCAACGTATACGTTTACCCATAAATTGCTCTTTCTGAAATTTGACTCTGGAATAAAATATTAAAAGATCCAACTTTTATTGCGAATTTCTCTGCTCAGCATCAGATGAATCTACTTTAATATCCCCCCTCATATTAGAAGTTCAGATCCAATATTTGAGGACTTCGCCAGTCCACCTGAGATGTTGCTGAAATTTTGGATGCGCATTTATGAAAAATGGAATGGGAACATCTGAGAAATACGAAACATGCCTCCCAGCTTCGTAGAGATGGAATTTAAAACTGATAATTTCAGAAACAATATTCAGTAAAATGTGTGCCTTAAAATTTTAATTTCAACAATAACTGAGATAAATAACTGACGATTGGCATTTATTTTATGCAAATATAATCAAAATCAGAAAATATTTAATTATAATATGATTCATTTGAAGATTTAATGTCAGGAAATAAGAAATCATATTAGGGGAATTCCCAGTTTAATTCTCGCTTCAGGACTAAGATTTAAAGTCAAGATATCTTGTTTTAGGACAAGAATTGTTTAGCGTTTAAATTTTAGTAGCTTATTTCTAAGCCGTTGAAGATAATATTCACTCAGACTTGGAAAAATCATGTAAAATGGTGTAAATGGTGTAAAGAATCAAATTTCATGCTATTTGAGAACGAATGAATTATAAATTAAGGCTCAGAAGATTAATTAAATTGTGTAAATAATCACATTGCATAATATTTGAACCCCTTCATATATTACTGAAACAGTAACGGAGGCTAAAAACATTCAGTAAGATTCAGATATGATTTTTAATTGTATCCTATTTTATTACCTTAATATTTTAACATATCTGAAATGATAACATTTTAACACACTTGAAGTAACCTTTTGAAATATTTTTTAATGTTAATATTTTAATATCTTTGAAATTTTACCATTTTAAAACATTTGAAATGTTAACATTTTAACATTTTTGAAATATTAACATTTTAACGTATTTGAAATGTTAACTTTTAACACACTTGATATTTTACCCTTTTAAACTATTTTTTAATGTTACTATTTTAACATATTTGAAATTTTAACATTTTAAATATTTTAATGTTAAAATTTTAATATATTTGAAATGTTAACTTTAAACACAAATTAAAGTCGACACATGGGATATTAAAAGTGATGAAGTAATAAGTTTTGGAATAAAAAAGGTTTTAGAGAATATTAAACCCCTTAAACGGCTGCCTTCGAATAAAAGAAATCAATTACCGCATAGTATTTCCCGATTGACTTGTAAAAAGTGGAATTCCTACCTTCACCATTTATTTCTGTTTCTCATGGATGTTAAAACAATCTTTAACAATAGCTACAATTATGATGGATTTAACAAGCGATTTCTTTAATGTTTAAATTTTCAATTTACCTCAGCAAACATGTGATTTCAATAATAATTTGATATTTCAAATAACTTTAAAACCAATGAAATTATATTTCTTTCCAAAAACCCGAGGATTCTACTGCTCTATAAATAAGAGCTTGGAGCGCTATTAATAAATCAGATAAGCAAATTGACAAATTCGAGACTTTAGATGATAGTTAATTATAGAATTTCATGTTGATTTATTTTATCACCTCTGATTAAAAGTGACATTTATAAATAATTTCAGAAAGCTTTAGGAATTTTTTTGCATCGAATAACTTTATTTAAATAATCAAATTAATTAATAAGTAAATGTAATTTTAACTATTTTGAAATTCTGTGAAAAACGAATAACAAAAGACGATTGAACCAATAACAAAAGAAGATTGATGAAAGTTTGCATCAAACATTTGTAAAAGATCAAATTCAAAACGTTTAACTTATCTCAGGCCTTAACGATAGATCTTGGCTTTTTTATTAATTATAAATAAGTTAAATTAATAAACAAATTACTTTAAATTTATCTAATAAGCTAAATAATTTTATAATTTTTTTCGATCTTAATTGTACTTAATATATACTATTTCAAGAAAAAATGGCAAATTAAATTACTTGACATTTAATTGAGACTTTCATTTTAGATTGATAGATAATCTTGAAAATATTAGTTTAATTTCAGGATTAGATTTTAATTATTCTTCTGCTAGTTCTAAAAAAAGAATTAATCCTTCTTATGAATGTAGTTTACTTATATTCATTATAAAACATCATCATTCTGTCACTAAAAAATGTCTAAAAATCACTAAACAATTCTATGAAATGTGGCCCCTTTAAATAAATTTTACTTTAACAACACTATTCTTATGTGTGTAAATCATAAATGATGAATTTGTATTAAAATAAACTTCTTTTTTCTTTGGAATTTGCTTTAGAAAAACACATTTGGCTCAAGTCTAAAATATCAAAGATAAACAATATAGTGAAAAAACTAAAACAAATTTCTTGAATCATAATATTAAAAAGAACATTGTATTTAGAGAGCGCCAAAGCTGCTACTACAAAAACACAAATGAATTGGACTAAATTAGCAGTAAGAATTAAGTTTAAAGTAAAATTCAAGATCAAAAGAAAAAAAATACAATGAATCCGGCCTGAAGACTTTTTCAAAGGTCACCCTCAGACAGGGTTTCAAACCAGGGATCTTTTCTGTGAGGGATCTGACACTTTTGTAAAAAAATTGACCCCCCGTGATCCGAAAATCCCAGAAAGTTGAGGTTTTAGAGGTAAATTATTAATACAGAAATACAAGAACAAATTTGAATCTAAATAGATAATAGAATCTAAATATTCTACACTATATTGAATGAAGTAAATTTTAATAAAAATCAAATCATCAAAATACTACAAGGCATTTTATTCATTTAGTTTATTTTTAATCATATTAACTACTGGAGGTTGTGGTTTGCGCATAAAAGTAAATTATCTTTGCCAACCTGAAAGGATATTTTCCTTATTTATTTTAATGAACTTAATAACCCATCGTCTGGAGCATGTCTACAATATCTGATGTAAAATGAAACTCTTCTTTCAGAAAGAGACAGAGCCTGAAAAAATATATTCTTTTAAAGTAACAGGAGCAACTGATAGGGGAAAAAGTTTTTCCAGTCTTTAAACAGAGAAACCAGATTTCATTTCTGATTTTCTTCTTGAACGAAACAGGATTTTACAGTTGAAGAACGACACACTGTTTGAAAACGAGATGTGGGTATTATGAACAATCTTTTGGCAATACTAGGTCAGTTCGATCTTTTCACAAAATCGACCCTCTGAGTTTTCTTCTTCTATGCAGAAAATAATAGGAATAATTTAATATATATGAATAACTTCTTATTTTCAGAGTTAAATTTTTTATCTAGATAGTCTTGGAAATCAGTAATACTAGAATCTTGAAAATTGAAAATTTGCAATTCTGAAAATAACTTCTTTTTTATTCTTTTTATTCCTCTACAAGAATTGCATTTCAATTTTTGCTATTGACCTTTCGTTAATTGGTATTGAGTCAATTTTCCATTGCATTGGTTTATTGTAATACATTCATTGCGTTCATTGTTATATCCCGGCCATTGTATTTATTCACGACCTTAAAAGAAAATATATACGTAAAATTGTTGAAATATTGCATGTTTCCAAATTATTTAATATGATTTATTTCAAACATGTTAATGGAAAATTTCGTAATCTATTTTCGCCATGTTTTTGAAATAATATATATATTTTTAATTTTGTGGTATATTTATATTACACCTGAGAATATAAAACTGTTATATTTCTTTTATCAAAAATTAGTTGCTTTTTTCTAATTAAATTTTATTTCCATACAAGAGGCCCCATTTAACAATAAAAGAAAAAAAATTGGTCTTAAAATTCATAGTAATTATAAAATAAACCACCATATTTATTTAATAAGCAAAATAAATAAAGATAATAGCAGATTTTTTTAACGAAAAGCATGTTTTATTTCTTTTTTTTAAAGTTAGCTGAAATCTTTCAACATAATTTTCAAATCAAAAGAAAGATAATACAAGAAGTAAATTTAGCCCCAATAGATGTCACAAGAAATAATAATATCAATGTATAATGCCTCAAGAATTAATAATATTGAATACTTATTTCCGAAAAAATTATAATATTGATAAATGATATCAAAAAATAATAATAAATGTTACAGAAAAAAATAATATTAATAAATAATGTCACAAAAAATAATAATCTTTTTAAATGTCACAAGAAATAATAATATTAATAAATAATGTCATAAAAATAACATTTTTTACAAATGTCACAAGAAAAAATTATCTTCTTTATAAATGTCACAAGAAAAAATAGTAATAATAAATAATGTCACAAGAAAAAATAATATTAATAGATAATGTCACAAGAAATAATAATCATAATAAATATTGCCATAATAAATAATAATCATAATAAATTATGCCACAAAAATATTAATATTTTCATTTTTAATTTATTCATGTAAGCTGAAATAGGAAAGTGATATGGTCGAAATGCAAATCTATCCTAAATATGTTTCGTTCAAGCAAAGCAAAACCTAGCCGGCTTTCTGGCACAGTGGTGGTTAGTCTTCCTCGTGTTCTGGGAGTCCCGGGTTCGAGTCGTGGTTCGGGCATGGTAGCTCTTCTGTGTGTTAACTGTGAGATGTGTGACTGTGCCACCTGTAAAGGGGTGGTGCAAGATACTGTTATGAGTGTGTAGCTAAAGTCGTATTCTTGGCCTTAGATGGTGGTTTTTGAAACAAGAGACGCATATCTCCGGCTTAAAATCTGCTGATGTATCGTTGGGGCTTATATGGTAAGGATCCTAAGTAACAACAACAAAGCAGTATACAAATAGTATAGCGGTATAAGTGCTGAGGGATTTTATAATCCTATACCTTCAATAGAGGGAATATCTTTATGCATATTTTTCATACAGGATAACGCACCTTCTTATGTTAATTGCAGCGTAAAGGAATTCCAAAAACAATACTTAAGATACTAAATAGTACGATCTGTTAATTTGCCGGATATTATCCTCTGAGATTTTCGGTTTTCAGATTTGTTGCAGGACATTATCTAATGTCAAAGCCCTATAATCAGCACTAGATCTTACAGACAATATTTGACGTCGTATTGTTGATAATCTGTCAGACTCCAGATTTTTGTGGATAATATGGTTTTGAGATTAGAACACATTGATAACACTGACGGAGAACATTTTGAGTAGTTTTACTACTAATATTTTGTATTAATACTACTTTTATTACTATTTATTACTGCCTTTATTATTATTAATAATAATAATAATAATATTTAATGCTAATTTTATTATTTTCACTGCTATTTGATCAAATAATACTTTTTAATATTATTTATTGGCATTAAATGTATTAGACTTATCTCAGTGCCAAATGCCGGTAAATTTTTATAATAAATACTTATTTAATAAACACCAAATGCTGCATTTAAAATATCTATAATTCAGTTTCTTCTCATTTGTTTCAATAGATTGCTTTATAGAGTCTTCTAAAGTGGAGTACAAATTTCATGCTTTCCATAATTAGAATCGAAGTACTGAATTTTGCAAAACAAACATAAAGTTTTGGGCTGTTATTTATAAACACATATATAAATTCCAGCCAAATCAACACCATAACTAATAATACAAGTTATGAAAGTAAACGTAACCGTAATACTGCACATTTACATTTTTCGTTTCTATGCTATTTCCTAATGAACTAATTTCTGTAAAAAATCGATTGTCTGCTAAATTTCAAAGTTGGAAGTGCCATAGATTTATTTGAACATTATATACAGCACGCATCTGTAATTTCTTATAAATAAATATATATTTATATTATTTGTCTAACTATAAGGAAGCTAGAAGAAATGGAAAAATAACATTGAAAATGCAATGATATAATATCAACGAAATAATAACTAGTAATTGATCAGAAACCAGTTTTGTTTCACTAATTTATATAAAACTTTTATATAATTTTGACGTTATCATTTTTCAAACGTTATATTAAGTTCTAATTCGAAATATCGAGATTTGTTGTATTTATTAAGAAGATATGAATTTTTAATAAACTATATATCAAGTTCTAATCAGAGACAGCAAAAGAAATATAAAGACTTGATTAGTTTACTTTTTATGAAAAACATCCTAAAAAATACTTTTCTTTGAATGATTCACATGGATTAATCTGTAATATTATAACACATAAGTTGAAAGCTTCAATTTTGTAGAAACAATGAAATCATTAATATTTAGGATAATTTCGTTGGCATTTTTTTTCTTAAATTATAATTGCAAAGAAAAAATATAATTACGTACTGGCGTATTTTTCATTTTCTTTAATGCCAATTTCATTGAAATACAAGGCAAGGAAACTTTATGAAAAATCATGTTTTTTTACCAAAAAATTATAACAGGTATCTGAAAATAAATTATTATCAAAAGCTTCATCAAGTTCTGTTTTTTTTTATATTCTCTAATTAAGAAACAGGGATTATTCAAAATGTAAACAAGATAGATAAAAAAAGATTTACAATGCAATGTTTTTATGACTTACAATCAGAAGTAAATGATGTAAAGAAATACTTGCAAGGAAATGTCCAAAACAAATTTTAATCAATGAGCTTTGCTTGTAAATTTAAAAACCACAACATGAAAAGTTTGTTGATAGCAACAGTGAATACAAAGATTAAAATGAAATCTTCTATGCTTATTTCAATGTATCTTGTCAGTACATAATTTCTTGAACGGCCAAACATCACGTGCTCGTGCAAGTTAAATTATATTTTTATTCATTTTAATTGTTTCATTTGATGAGTCACTTTAGTATTGCAAACGATCCAAAAATATTTGTCTCGCATGTATTGTTTAAAAAATATCCTATTTCCTATTTATTTGATTTCACATAATCACTCGCTCAAAATGGCATTTTTCTAGGTATTATTTGCTGTAGTTATTAACCTTTTTTTAATAAGAACTTTTGCAAAAGCAATGACAACGCGCTATTAAAAGCTGATTGTTTGAGATGCTAGAGCAGATAATAAAATTTTACTTTTTAGTCTACGGAATTTTGTTGACGCCAAAAACCTAATCCCATAAATAGCATCATATTCTGATATATGATAATACATAAAAAAGAGACATTTTCTTTTTTTTAACTATAAATAAAATACAAAGATATATTTTAAATGTCTTTTAAATTCATTTAATCAGTATTAGTGTTTCACATTTAAAATATGTTAAAGTTGTTATATAAAAGTTTATTATATCACGTCCACATGAAGAATTAATGTTATACTTCCTTCTCAAGACCAACATTCAAACTCCTTGTCAAATGTCAAATGGTGTGTGTATATATATATGGAAAAATAAACAGAAAAATATGAAATCCTAAATGCTATAAAATTTAGCAAATGAATCCTGTAAAAACAATATTCAGACTTCAGAGATTTTTTTTTATTCTTCTCCAAATACCGTGCAAAATGTATTGACAAATAATATACAATATGACATGAAGGATATTGTCCTTACTCCTTTGGAGAGCAGGGTCATTTACTTGATGGAAAAGCAGCCAGTATCGTCACACTTTTCAATCACGAAAATGTCTCCTTCCCTGTAATTAGAACCAGGGCACAGAGGAAACTAATGGGCTAAATTTCGAGGTTATTTCTACGAACAAATGGAGCGAATTAAAGTCAAAGATGACTCGGCAAAATGTCCCCCTGCCTCCGCCCCAGTCCTTAAGCCCCGTAAAAGACGCCCCGTGTTCTTTTCATTAATGCCCACCAGTAGAAATGGAAGACGCAGCCCTAAATGACGTTCGCCGCTGTATGCCAGTAAGGCAAATGAACCAGTAATGGAAGAATGCTGGCAGGATTTTTGTTAGCCTCATTCTTCCTAGAAAGGACTCTATTCATGGTTGTGAGCTCATTCAGATTTAATAGGGCTATCTGTTCTTTGGGCATAGTTTGCACTTTGCCGGTTGCCGTCACTAAGTGGAATTGACGTTCGATTGCGAGCGATGTCGCCAAGTGTGGATGGAGACAAATACATCACGTACTTTTCTGATCTTTAAAAAAAAATTATTAAGATAAATATCTGAGTTTTATAATCTTAATTTTGTAAAAGTTACGTTTAGATCAATCTCTTTGTATTTTTTTTCCTTCTATTCTTTGAAGAATTTTTTTTACTAAATGTAATTGACGTTCGATAGCGAATGATGTCGCCAAGTATCGATGGAGACAAATACATCACGTTCTTTTCTGATATTAAAAAAAATTATTAAGATAAATACCTGTTTTACTATCTTACTTTTGTAAAAATAACGTTTGGATCAATCTCTCTGAATTTATTTTTTTCTTCTATTCTTTGAAGATTTTTTTACTAAGTGGATTTGGCTTTCGATAGCGAATGATGTCGCCAAGTATGGATGGAGACAAACATTCTTTTCTGTTTTTTTTTCAATTATTAAGATATGTATCTGAATTTTACTACCTTAATTTTGTAAAAGTGACGTTTAGATCAATCACTTAGTATTTATATTTTTCTTTTATTTTTTGAAGAATATTTTTACTAAGTGAAATTGACGTTCAATAGCGAATGATGTCGTCAAGTATGGATGGAGAAAAACATTCTTTTCCGAATTTTTTAAATATTAAGATAAATACCTGAGTTTTATTATCTTAATTTTGTGAAAGTAACGTTTGGATAAATCTTTTTGTATGAATTTTTTCTTCAATTCTGTGAAGAATTTTTTTACTAAGTGGAATTAACTTTCGATTGCGAGTGATGTTGCCAAGTATGGATGAAGACAAACACATCACATTCTTTTCCGATTTTTTTAAAAAAAATATTAAGATAAATACCTGGGTTGAATTATCTTAATTTTGTAAAAGTAACGTTTGGATCAATCTCTTTGTATTTATTTTTTTTATTCTATTCTTTGAAGATTTTTTTAATAAGTTGATTTGGCGTTCGATAGCGAATGATATCGCCAAATATGGATGGAGGTAAACACATCACATTCTTTTTTCACTTCTTTTTTTAAATTATAAAGATAAATACCTATATTGTATTATCTTAACTTTGTAAAAGTAATGTTTGGATCAAGCTCTTTGTATTTATTTTTTTTCTTCTATTTTTTGAAGAATTTTTTAACTAAATGGGATTGACGTTGGATAGCGAATGATATCTCCAAGTATGGATGGAGACAAATACATCACATTCTTTTCTGATTTTTTAAAAAAATATTAAGATAAATATCTCAGTTTTATTATCTTAATTTTGTAAAAGTAACGTTTGGATCAATCTCTTTTTATTTATTTTTTTCTTTTATTCTTTGAAGAACTTTTTTACTAAGTGGAATTGACGTTCGATAGCGAATGAAGTCGCCAAGTATTGATGGAGACAAATACATCACATTCTTTTCTGATTAAAAAAATATTAAGATAAACATCTGAGTTTCATTATCTCAATTTTGTGAAAGTAATGTTTGGATCAATCTCTTTGTATTTATTTTTTTCTTTTATTCTCAGAAGATTTTTTTTAATAAATGTGTCTGCAGGTCTTAAAAGAAAATCTGTTTCTTGTATGTATTTTTGCCGTTTCGGATGAAAGGACTTTCTTTTTTTTTGGAAGTCAAAACTATTTTTATAAAAACATTGTAAAGAGAATATGTCTGGTTTTATGCAAAGAATTCAAAGAATGTAAAGAAAGCTATCATTAGTAAAAAATAGCATATTATTAAAAGTGACAAAAAGAAGTAAACGTTTAAAGTAAATAAGTGTTGTAAACGTATAGTTTAAGAGAAGTACACGTTTAAAATACAATTAAAAGTAAATGTTTAAATTAAGAGAAGCAAACGTTTAAAGCAAATAAGAGATTTAAACGTGTAAAATGCTAATAGAAGTAAACATTCAAAGTAACTAAGTGAAGTACTCGTTAAAAATACTAATAGGAGTAAAAGTTTAAAGTAACTAAGAGATGTAAATGTTTAAAGCAAACAAGAGATTTACACGTTTAAAATACTAAGAGAAGTAAACGTGTAACATAACTAAGAGAAATATACGTTTATAATACTAATAGAAGTATATGTTTAGACTAAGAGAAGCAAACGTTTAAAGCAAATAAGAAATGTAAACGTGTAAAATACTAAGAGAAGTAAATGTTTAACATAACTAAGAGAAGTAAACGTTTATAGTAACTAAGAGAAGTAAACGTTTAAAGCAAATAAGAGATGTAAATTTGTAAAATACGAAGTAACGTAACTAAGAGAATTGCGCGTTTAAAACACTATGAAGGGAAAACGTTCAAAGTAAATAATAAAAGTATAAAACAAATCATCAAAGTTTTAAGGTAACTAACATAACGAATGAAAAATTATATTTAGACAGTTAAAACAGAAAATAAACTGAGAAACTTCTAAGGAAATATTAAGAGATGTTCTAAAGATGTTATATCCTGGTTATAGTTAGGAATTATTAAAATATTGTTGAGATAATGAACCCTTCATTATCAATCCATCTATGAACAGACGCGAGTCTGTTATCTTCTAATTCGAAATCAGACACATAATCCATTTGGATCACATGCAATAAGAAAGTGGAAAGAGATTAAAAATAAATCCCCAACCAAGGGTAAATTTCTTCATAGAGAATTTTATTTCAGTAAATTCAGTATTTTGTACTTGATTTAAAATCTGTTGGTTTCAAATGATATAAAGAATATAGTTTTAAATATTCTAATTCTTATTTTATTTGATTATGATGCTAGAATCTATAACTGACATTTTGACATTTTATTTTTTAATTCTTACTATTAGTTCAAACAGTCTCTATACATATTTTTTCAAACTTTCATTAATTTATAAAATAATTTTTATTATCTACTCAAGCTCAAATAAATTTTTTGACCTTGTAGTGACATTCAATGTTAATGTTTTTCAAATTTTTCCTTAATCAAATTTAATTAATTTTAATGCTTTTAATAGAGTTTTAACAGTTTATAATGATAATTGAAACCAACAGGGAGTAGCTCAATCGGTAAAATGCAAGAACTTTAGTATTTTTCGCTTGGAGGTGAAGAAGGCGATTTCATTTCTTGCGAAAATCAATAATTTTTTGATGAATTATTTATGTTTGCTGTAATTATTTAATAAAACATAGCTAACATATTTTTTTCTTTATTGACTTATCGTAGAAGGGGATTGTAATTCTTTATATTATTATTATTTTTATATTAATTTTTTATGTTACTTCTTTTTTAAACCGAATTTAAGAAATTTACTAATCTACACCCAAAAGTAGAATTATGTTTGATAGGCAAGTATCCGTGCTCTTGGTGCAGAATACAATGTTAATTTATAATTTTTATTTTATTTTTACTTACTCAAATATTCCGTATAATCGCATGTTATTTCAATTATTAAAATGCATTTCATTAGTGAGATAAATTTTGTTTCTGACCTCTAAATGGCATTTTGCTTAATTAATTTTAGAATGCAATTTTGATTTGCAGAAGGCAAAATTATTGATTATAAAGAAAATTGGAATGATAAAAATCACTAAAAACCAGGATTTATTCAAAAATAATGTGAAAATATGATTTCATATATAATTTCAATTACCACACTGAATTCCCTATAACATTTAAAGTCAGGCTTAATCCTTAATCATATCTTAAGTAACATCATGCAATATTCATTATTATTTAAATATAAAATCCCAAAGAGTACATGACTCTTTTTAGTGGGAAATAAAATATGCTTTGAGCTAATTGGATGAAATTTACCGTACAGAATAAATCTACATATTATCAGTTTTTGAATGAAATCCGTATAATGGCAGGTTGTCTAGAAGGCTATTGAGTTCAAGTTAAATTGATAACAATAAATCATGAAGATTAAAATAAATTAAAATTATCACAGAGACATTTAAAATGTAGAGTTGTATCAGATTTTGAATGAAATCATCAACAAAACGGATGATCATCTGTATTTCTATACTTTAATCTGCGTGTAAACGAATAACTCAATGATAAAAAAAAGAAATTTGTAAAATCATTCTGCGACAAAAAATTTAATTCTATAACAAGATATGTTTAAATTGGTTGGGGTAAAGATGTCCAAAATAATATTTGAAGTTAGGGTATTTTTATATTAACCCTAAGTCAGTTATTCATCATTAAATATTTCTATAGTTTCAGTAAATATGAATATCTCTCTCCCCAAGATTCCTTATTTTATAACTGTTGTTCGCTATCTCTCGTTTCTTACTTAAGGAGTATGTGAGAAAGGTTTGGGGAAACCACTTCCTCTAGTTTGATATTACATGATGCCACTGAAAAATGATTACAAATTAAATTTATTATTTTTATTCAATCATATGATGGTTATGTTAGTTCAATTTTAAATATTATTGTTGTAATGTTCTCGTGTTCCGCACTGCAACGGAAGGAGGGATACAGTAGCTTATGAGTGTGTAGGGAGTGAAGGTCGTGGTACGAACCTGCGACGTTTGGGCCTGCAGCCGAGTATCATACCGATCAAGCAAAACGGACCCTTCAGCTCGAAGGATATTATCTGGCTTATAAGGCTGACGCTACAAGTGTATGAGCCCCTGAGCACCCAGTGCAGAAATATGATTTCTAGCTATCATATCATAAACCCTATTTACCTCTTACCTACCGATCATCTCTTATCCAGTGCTCTACGTGGTATTACTCTCGAAGTAGAGGATTTTTTTCCCCACAACAGAATTAACTTGTGTCAGCCTCATACAGAGAGTCTTCGGGTGGCGGATTTGAGCTTGCAGCAAAAGTGATGCGAAATCAACGGCCTAATATAAAGAGTTTCTAGGATCACTTTTAAAATATTGTAAATATCTGTAATTACCAAAGTAGCTTGATAGGACTCATACTAATTAACGATGAAAAATATGTTAGAATTAGCGAGTGCTAGCCACCAAACATATGGAAAGTGTTCGGGAGGTGGATTTGAGCTTGTTGCCTATGTGAGGGAAGCCAACGCTCTACCAACCAGGCTATCTCGGGTCACTTTTTAAATATTGTAAATGTCTGTATTTATTTTATTATATTGTATTGTATGTATTGTGAGTCATATCAAGCTATTTAGCTTGATATGAATCATACTAACAAAAATGAAAAAAATGTGATATCAAAAGTGGCTGATTAATTTCAATTTTTGTTATGGGAAAATGAAGTATTTAGTTTAAACAACGAAGTAAGTAGAAAAAAAATCATCAGCTGATTTAAAAAAAAATAATTCAAAAGCATATTATTAATTCATGAGATACTTAGAATAAAGAGTAGAAGTTGCAATACATGTCACCAAAATGTATTTATACAATATTTAAAGGTAGAAAAATCTCCTTTCCTGAAAATTTTTAAGTGGGAAAATTCATTTTATTTTGTATAGTAGAATATTTATTTCACAATATCTATAGTTTTTCAACTTTCTATTTTTCTTCGTTCTTTAAGATATTGTTCCTTCCAAACATAAAATCAGAAATTCAATTTGGAGCCATTCTTTAATCGCTGAAACAAAGTTTTCTTTCACAAACAATTGATTCGTGTTTTTTCATGAAAAAATTTTCTTCGCAATATTGCAAGCACTATGTTTCTTCCACGGTAAACATTTTTGAATACGAAATTTGATGGAGAGGCTTCCTTCTTAAACTTTTAACATAAATGTTGAAAGGTGACTTATAGCTACGCAAAAACAATTTTTCAGGTTATATTCTTCATCTTCTAATATGTAAAATAACTGCAGAGATAATATATCGATATGTTAATTGATTTATAAATCTTTAATAAATAAAATATGCTAAGCAGTCATTTTTATATTTTAATAATATAAAAATTCTTATAATTTGTAAGTCTATGGCAAATTTTTAACTATTTTTTTACAAACTGAATTCCGTATGAATAGGGCATTTTGAAGATTTGTGTTGTAAGGAAAAATGGAGAACAGTTTTATTTAAAAAAATAAATCTTCATTAACCATATGTAAAAAATAAAATAATTCGCAGATAAACTAATTTTGATTGTAAATGTAAGTAATGAATAAATATACTAAATACTAATATACTAATTATATTATACTAAATACTAATATGATAATATACTAAATATACTATATTAATATACTAAAGATATTGGGTAGAAATATAGGCACGTATAATGTTAATGGGATTTCTATGAATTTACTCGAAAAATACATGTTTAACGTGCACGACATGCAGATTCATGCTTCATTTTTAAAATGCATTTTTATATTACTTTTTTAACATTTCATGTGGTGAAAAAAATTCGTTTTATAATATCAATATGAAGACATAATACTTTTGCTACAGCATTCTGTTTTTAATGCTAGTATTTATATTTTATTAAAAAATTGAAATGTAGAAAGGTACTTTCTGAATAGGATTATATTTGCATTTGATATAACTTATAAACTTTTAATACATTAAGGGCTTAAAATAATCATTTTATTCTTTATTAAATTATCTTTTATCGAAGCATATATTTAACCAACTTTGATATGATGTAAAAAAATAGTACGGTGAAAATACATCAGAATTATTTACGTTTATAATAAATTATCTTTAACATCAAATAATTGAGAAAGGCAATCTTTAAATAAACTTGGTAATTTTATTAATAAGAATCTTTAGGGAAATGAGCGCTATTCACTTTGAGCTTATAATAAGATTTTTGCAGCAAAGTATAACCAGACGGATATCGCTAGAAAGTTGCTAGAAATAAGCGTAGAAAGCTGTGTCGAGAGGAATTCATTCGCCATATTGACAGCCACATTTATTTAACCGATCCGTTATTAGCTCCTCAAATCGTGACAGTTTATTTTGGGAAAGATTGTTTGGTTTTTAAAGTGGTAATTAAGTAGCAAGTTAGTAAATGGTGATGTTTTAATAAAAATATTTCACAATAAATATTAGAAAGACGGTAAAGCTGATCAATTTAGGCGATGCATTAGAAAATCTTTCATTTTGTATTAATAGATTCCAAAAGTTAAATGTCTCTTGATGAAAGATGTTTACAAATTATCAACATTGATAGATTATGGAGTTTTACAGAAATTCATGCAATTCATTCAGGAAATGAAGTTATTGAGTTTAATAAAAATTAATATCTAAATAAAGTTTAGTGTTTCACTTCGTATTTCACAAAATAATGTTGATTACTATTGAAGTGTATTTGGTATTGGCGGTGTTGTTGTTACTTATGGCACTTGCCTTGAACAAGACTCCCGCTGATACAGCAGCATATTTAAGCCGAAAAGAGTGTCTCTTGTTTCTGAAGTACCACAACTGGGGTCAAGAGTACGACTTGGCTACAAACTGACCACATTTGCTTGAACATTCCTTTTTTACAGGGGGTCACAGACACACATCTCATAGATAGCACACAGAAGAACAACCATGTTCAAACCGGAGTTCTCAGAAAACGAGAAAGACACGCTATCTCTGTACTAGAAGCCTGCGAAATGTATTCAGTCTGATTCCATTCACTTTTATTTGCACATATATCAGATATGTTTCTAATATTCCGGTTTTAAACCAACTATCCATTACCATTTCAAATAATACAAGTTAGGTGGTATTCAACATAGAGGAACATAACATGCATTATCGAGAGAGCATAGAGGAACATA
>JAOUZG010030082.1:957957-996139 GCA_026289955.1 Argiope argentata
CATAGAGGAACATAACATGCATTATCGAGAGAGCATAGAGGAACATAACATGAATAATATGCATTTACAACTACTTTTTATTGTTAGCATTCTACGCACTTACAAATTCACTTTATCCATCAGGCTGGTTATTCACGATCATTTCTTTGTATGCCAGAGAATGAAGGTAAATCATGCATTTTCCTCTTAACTCCCATCCATTCACGTTGGTCATACACTATCACCTGACGCCAGTGAATAAATGGTATGCCTTACCATTTTTTCGCTTGCATATTTAAGGCATTTTACGATCGTTTGATACCATTTTGATGCTATTTATATTTTATCGTTAATTTACAGACGAGTTTTAATTATAAAATAATTCTAACATTCTGATGTTAAAACGGCTATCCATTACTATTTAACATCATATAAGGGAAGTGGTATACAACATAGAGAAAGGTGGTATTTATATTTATCGTCACTTTTTTATTGCTAGCATTCAAAGCATTCCAAATTACTTCTATCCAACAGTTCGGTTATTCACGATCACTTCACAACGTGACAGAGAATGGAGGTACGACATGTTTTTTTTTATTTAACTCCCATCCATTTAGGTTGTTCACACACGATAATTTCATCCTACGACTGAAATTGGTACGTCTCCCTACGATTTCCTCGTATATTTACCATTTGATACCATTTTGATTTTATTCACATTTTAATGCTAACATATCGGAGGTGTTTTAGATACAAAGTATTCTAATATTCTGATGTTGAACCAGATTTCCATTACCATTTCACATCATGCAAAGGGGGTTGTTGTAATTACTTAGTTTTTTTTATGGCATTTGTCATGGACACGCAAGCTGAGTTAGTTTGCGATTTAAAAGAGAAGCTCTTAGTTCTCAGAGCGAAAACCAAATTCTTATCTGAAAAACCGCATGGTAATTGCCCTGCCCTCAAATTACAACTTGATTTATCACTCGACACTGTTCACAATCTACCGCTTTTAGGGGAACCTGAAAGTCGAGACCCAGGAAAGTTTACTCCACGTTAATTGCCGGGGGAAAGCAAAACATACCATGCCGGTTTAGGAACGTTCTGACAAATTCTTTTCTTGTAAATTGTGTTCAACCTTTATTTTGACCGCTGCTGTTTTAAGAACATTCTTACGCTAGACAGCCGACGCTCGATGGGTTAAGCCAACCTGGCGTCTTTTATTTTGTAGTAGCTCCAAATAGGGCCAATAGTACAATTTTTACTATTCACTCATCTCAATCGCTTGCACGGTCCCTTTTTACAAGGAGGCACATTCACACACCTTACATATAGAAAACAGAAGAATAACCATGCCAAAACCGTTCATACGAGGGATGCCAGATCTCGGGAAAGATACACTATCCTTAACCCAGGACACATGCATTCTAGGGAGGTGGTATCCAGCATAGAAAAAAATGGTATTTAAATTCATTGTCACTTCTTATTGTCAACATTCTATGCCCTTTCAATTTCCTTTCATTCTCAGGCTAATCATTCACGATCACTTCACAACATGCCAGAGAATATGGGTATGCCATGCCTTTCCCAATTAAAGCTTATCCCTCTAAGATGTTCACACACGTTCATCCTACTCCAAAGAATGGTATGATAAGTAATTATTATTTAGACTAATTATGATCTTTTGACACTATGCTAAAGAGGGATAGGTGCTCCCTTTCCTTCTTTTTATTATCTATTTAAATTGATTCATTCATTCCCAGAAAACAAAGATGCGTCGGGCCTTTTTTTGTGCATCCATTCAGATCAATCACTTACGATCTATTCAGACTTCGCTGATTGTCACACCGTGACATTCCGTTTTTTGACTATCAATTTAAGATTTTTTCCACGTTCATTTCATACTGCCAATTTCCAAAGAAATGTGGCAAAGATTCTAAGTTATTTGGCTATTTTTTTCTTTAAAATTTTTGTATGAAATTTGGCTGAATTCTATGATATTTGGCAATTTTTCGCTTTTTCCCGGTTAATTGAAAAATACCGAAAATAGAATCTTCAAGGAAATTTAAAGAGAGTGTATCCATTATCCGTTTATTTTACTATGTTCATAACAGAGAGGTAAAATTTTTAACTTTAACTCCGAATTAATTAATATATATTTGTAATCAAGACGAATTAGTCGTTTCAAACAAAAGAGATAGAAAACATCTAAGAAGAAAACTTCATTCTGACACCAATAACCATTAAAGTTAAAAATTTGTTCATTAGTAGAAAAATAAATCTCTACTTACCTTTTTTCAGAAAACAATCTTCACACTTAACAAATTCTCTCATTTATTTCAGTAAATGGAAATGAAGTTGAAAAAGAATATTTATATCTGTTCCTTTAGACGAAAACAGTATAACATGTCAATTCTACTTACTGATATCAGGCAAACTCTACACAAAAACTGATATCCCAATTACACCTGAATGAGTTCACAGTCCGAAATAAAATCAGGATCCTCATTCTTTGAAAGAATGGAGCTAACAGAATTCGTGCCAGTATTCTTCCATTACTGATTCATTTGCCTTACTGGTACATAGCGGGCCAATGTCATTTGGGATTGCTTCTTCCTCTTCTAATAGTGGACATTAATGAAAAGAAGACGGGGCGGCATGTGTTTCCCAGGGCTTAAGGGGAAGTTGGATATTTTGTCGAGTCATCTTGGACTTTAATTCGCTCCATTTGCTCGTAGAAATAACCTAGAAATTTTCTCCATTACTTTTCTCTGTGTCATGCTTTTAATTAGAAGGAAAGAGAGATTTTTGAGATTGGAAAATACGACGGTTTGGGTTACTTTTTCCATCAAGTAAAGGACGTTCTATTCCAAAAGTTTTTGAGTAGAATTTGGCTCTAATTTTTTCAATAGGTTTTGTGTTTCACTATGGAAAATAATTTTTTGACCCGTTTTTACAGATGGCTTAGAAATAGCATATTAACCCTTTATTTACCGAATTGTTTTACCTTTGAATCTTTAGCTAAATTCGCCATATAATAAATTTGTTATAAACTCGTTGGTATTAATAAATTTATTTGGTTATTTTTGTATGCAATAAATCTAGGAAGAAGAAATTTGTTTCCAATAGTTGAAATTATTTAATTAATTAAAGTAATTAAATAAATTAAAGTAATTAATTAAAGTTGATTAAATTAATAAATAGAGATTTTGATATGTCATTTTCAATTGATAGTTACTGTTTCCTATAAGAAATACGTTCTTTCTTTTGCTTTAAATACTGTTAGAAAATGTAGCCATATTAAAAATAATATGGATCGGATTCAAATTGTAATTTAATGTACCGTCGATTAATAAAGAGTTAAATCATACTGTAATTTTAAAAAAAATATATGATGCAGGTATTAGTCAAAAATTTTAATTATTAAAGGTAAGCCTTATGAGCCGGCTTTCTGGCACAGAGGTAGCGTGTTTTCCTCGTGTTCTGGGAACCCCGAAGTTGGTGTCCCGGTTCGGGCGTCGTTGTTCTTCTTCTGTGTGCTATCTGTGAGATTTGTGACTGTGTCCCCCTGTGAAAATGGGCTGGGCAAGCGAATGTGATGAGTGTATAGCTAATTCATACTCTTGGTCTTAGCTAGCGCTACTTCAAAAGACACTCCTTTAGGGTTAAATATGCCGCTTTATCAGCAACGGGCTTGTCCATAGGCAAGTGCCATAAGTAACAACAACAACAGTTCTTATGATAATCTTATATGTTACGTTCTCAAAAATATATTTTTCATTTTAACAAATCCATTTAAAAAATTGGCTTCTACACCTTTTAAGATAAGCTATTAATTTTCAATTAATTTTGAGTTTTCAAAAAGTTTTTTTTAATTACATACAATTCTGTTTAAGTTTTAAATCGTTACTGTCAGTATATTTGCATGATATCAATGCATTAAATTTTTGCTTTTTTGCAATTTCTATTCAAAATAATCAATTTTGATACGTTTTTTATACAAAGTTTCGTTTATTATCTAATGTTATAGCATGAACATGAAATTTATATTAATCCGAAACATTCTTCAATTTTGTATTTAAGCCTTTTCTTTCCATTTCACATAAAGATAGCATAATGTATATGTCGGGATATATGATGATGAATGATTGAATTCAAGCTTATATTCCTCCATATAAAGTGGAATGGGGCATCCTTCTTATCAAAGAAAAGGACATTTAATAATTTCAGGAAATGCTCCTTTTTTCCAAATCCTAACCATTTTCCATAATTTCAAGATATGCTCCTTTTTCTTCCTAAACCTAACCATATTCCATAATTTCAGGAAATGCTTCTTTTTCTTCCTAAACCTAACAATTTTCCATAATTTCAGGAAATGCTCCTTTTTCTTCCTAAACCCACCATATTCCATAGTTTCTGGATATACTCCCTTGTCTTCCTAAACCTAATCATATTCCATAATTTAAGGAAATGCTCTTTTTTCTTCCTAAACCTAACCACATTCCTTACATTACATAAACTGACATTCCGAACTAAAATTTGAAATGTACTTAAAATATTACTTTACCCCCTCAATGGCTGTGGCTGTGGCGTAGTGGTAAGATCTTGGCTTTGGAACCGGAAAGTTTCTAGTTGAAATCCGGTTCTACCTAAGAACAGTTGAATAATCGGGTATGTTTCACGCTAAATTCATTGGAGCCAAACATCCTTCCACTGGTGTATTGTAGATACTTGGAGAGAAGGCGCTATGTCAACATCGTCCTCGTCATCTGACCACAGTTTAAAATTACAAGGTCAGTTCTAAAATAGCCCTAGTGTTGTTTTGAAATAGGAAATCAATATGGTTAGACCTTCCCCGTGCCATTCAGTAGAAGAATACAAATTCGAATAAATAACATGAACATACATGTTTTCTATTCTCAATCTTATATGCTTTAACTGTTTTTAATGGTCATTTGATACACACTTCTTGTTCTGTATTAACCTTTTTATTACAAAATAATGTGTCAATAATTACATAGCTAATATTACTTTAACATTAACTTCCTGTGATTAAGTAATTAAGCAGAATATCAAAAGTTTTTTTTATGTGCTGGTGATTAAAGAGTTAAATTACTTTGTATACTATCTTAAGGAAACTACGTATTTCCTAATGTGATATCACATAAACTATAAAATAGGTTTATTCGTAAGATTGTTGCAAGATAGTTAAAATCTAATTATCTAGGTAATGAAGTTTTAAAACATCATGCGCTGTTTTGAATGAACACTATCCGTATAAAGTTCTGAAAATATACAGAACTGAGTTGACTCTCATTTTACATAATATCCATAGTCTTTGTGGCGACATAATCATCATTCTTTTCCTCCTCGTCAACAACTTTCTTTCAAAGAAGTATATAATTATATTGTCGACACGAAGGAGGGAACAGAATCGTCAAAGTCCTCCAAAACTTGTACCTAATAATTCATGCATCTTTTCATTTATATTTTTAACTCTAAGACTTGAATTTTCATTTAAATTTATACTATATCTGGCCTAGTTGCACTACATTACATATTTATAAGCGTTTAAAAAGTAAATTTGTCTTTAAAGAAACTATATATATTCTTTGAAGTTTGTATACTTTAGTCTGATTTTTGAAATTTAATTGAAAGAACAAATAAGAATAAAACTTTATTTCGAATTAGAAATATGATGAAATTTATTTAAAAAAATGTATAGAGATATTTTAATGTGATATTTTAAAACAATATCTATATTTATCATTCACATCATAAATTGTGTTCTTTTAAATCTCAACTTACCTATAGATATGCTCCCCTCTAATCGTCATCCACTAACCACTTTCAAAACCATTAGAATTGACTAAAGATTTTGGCACTGTAATTTTCCTAGTGGTATACATAACAAGTATTCATTATCATGTCAGAACAGGATGTTGTTTGGGGGCTGAGGTTTTGGCGTCAACAAAAATCCATAGACGAAAAATGAAAATGTTATTATCTGCAAGAGCATTCAAAAAATCAACTTTCAATAACACGTTACCATTGTATATACAAAAGCTCTGATTTTTAAAAAAAGTTAATGACTACAACAAATAAAACTTAGAAAAATGTAATTTTGAGCATGTGATTATATGAAATGAAATAAATACGAAATGTGATATTTTTTAAAACAATCAATGAGATACAATTTTTTTGATCGTTTGTAATACTAAAGTTACTAATTCGATAAAACAATTGAAATGAATAAAAATATAATTTAACTGGGTGGTTCAGATAATACTAAAGTTACAATACTAAAATCACTAATTTGATAAAACAGTTAAAATGAATAAAAATATAATTTAACTTGGTGGTTCAAGGTAATACTAAAGTTATTAATTCGATGAAGCAATTAAAATGAATAAAAATATAATTTAATTTGGTGGTTCAAGGTAATACTAAAGTTACTAATTCTATAAAACAATTAAAATGAATAAAAATATAATTTGACTTGGTGGTTCAAGGCAATACTAAAGTTACAATACTAAAGTTATTAATTCAATAAAACAATTAAAATGAATAAAAATATAATTTAATTTGGTGGTTCAAGGTAATACTAAAGTTATTAATTCGATAAAACAATTAAAATGAATAAAAATATAAATTAATTTGGTGGTTCAAGGTAAAACTAAAGTTACAATACTAAAGTTACTAATACGATAAAACAATTAAAATGAATAAAAATATAATTTAACTTGATGGTTCAAGGTAATACTTAAGTTACAATACTAAAGATACGAATTCGATAAAACAATTAAAATGAATAAAAATATAATTTATCTTGGTGGTTCAAGGTGGTTCGTGGTGCTTGGTCGTTCAAGAAGTTATGTTCTGACATGAAACATTGAAATATGCATTGCATATTTCATTTTAATCTTTTTCGTTCATATTCACTTCATCATCATATATTGAAATAACTTTTAAACAATTTATTATATCAATCAAGGCATTAATCAGATCGCATGTATTTGCTTATCTCTAACGGTTTTAAAACTAGTTATTGATCTCAAATTGAGTGCTCACCTCATATAATGCAATTTTATGCATCATGATAATTTACTAAATCAATATTTAAGAAAATTTCAAAAGTAATATTTACATTTATTGAAAGAAATCGATTTTCTGTCGTGATTCATGCCGTATTACGAAACAACTAATCCATCCGAACCTATCACTGCTATTCCTAAAACTAGCACTTCTCTTAATCTAATGACGCGTTTTGTATGCCACTCGGTTGATGAATGACCTTGATCTAAACCAAGTCTACTCTACCACCCCAATCTTCCGCACAGCCTTACTCTCCTCGAAAACTAAATTACACAAGTGTACCAACGCCACTCGCCACGTACCACAACCCCCGAGTACCGGAGGGGCGTCGGCACAGGATCTTCGAGTGTTCTCTACACTCTCCGCTGGCTATAATTGAATTTTCCTGACAGTCTAAAGCAGCTCGTAATAAATTATTCTTTCCTACAGAATAAGTAACTAGTTGCAAATAAATGACTGCTTTTAGCGCACTTCTTATTGGACACAGGGAGTGTTGCCAGATTCATTTGTTAAAATGTCCGCTTTAATGAAATTTTTCTACCGACGGACTATCGGAAAGAATTTCCACTCAAGTTTACCTCGGCTTAAGAAGGATAAAGGGTAAGACGGTAGGGGAAAAAATAATAAGAAGAGGGGATTGTAATACTCTTAATTAGTTTTGCAAAGTATGTCAGAAGGGGCAAGAATTCTTAGTTTCGGGGGACTCAATTTTTGTATGTGATGCCCCACTTTTTCTTCAGTCGGTTACTTTTGGTTTTCGAATAGTTTGTAAGAGAACTTCTTGACTAATTAAATTAGGCTTACAGTCATATTTCAAAGTGCTAATTTTTGAATAAGCTTTTAAATTGTGTTTTTCGTTAATTACCTGCAGTGGGCCTAATCTACTAATATTTACGTAAAAATAAATATACACTATACACTAACACTAACTATTTCAGTAGAATAATTTAAAGAAAAATTGTGCTTCACAATTCTAGGTTTTGTTTGTTAAGTTTTTGTGTATGTTACACCACTATTTCTTCAACCAGTTATTTTTGGTTCTTGAATAGTTTTGAACAGAGCTTCTTGAGTAATTAGAGCTTCCAGTCTTATTACAAAGCTCTAATTTTTGAATAAATTATGTTTTTCATTAATTACCTGCAGTAGATCGG
The DNA here is from genome assembly GCA_026289955.1 of Argiope argentata. Lineage (NCBI taxonomy): Eukaryota > Metazoa > Arthropoda > Arachnida > Araneae > Araneidae > Argiope > Argiope argentata. The sequence goes on from JAOUZG010030082.1 coordinate 966,183, forward strand.
AACTACCAATGTTAACGTATATGTTCAATATACATTACTATTAATTTCGATATAATAATATAAAAAAATGCTTTTTAGAACTCTTAATGTGTGATGTTTCACTTTTTATTCAGTCAGCTACTTTTGGTTTTTGAATAGTTTACAAGACAACTTCTTTTCTAATTAAATAAAGACCAATTTAAAAAAGCTAATTTTTGACTAAGCTCTTAAATTATTTTTTCATTAATTACCTGCAGTGGAATAAATCTAGTAATTTTCTCGTAATAATCAATATGCAATAACATTAACATAAGCAATTTTAATAGTATAATATAAAAAAAATTCGTTTTAGAATTCTTAGTTTCGTGGACTCAATTTCTTTAAGTGATTTTTTTACTTTTTCTTCAACCGGTTGCCTTTAGTTCTTGAATAGTTTGTAAGAAACTTCTTGACAAATTAAATAATGATTCTCTTATTACAAGAAGCTAATCTTTGAATGAGCTTTTAAATTATTATTTCTTTAATTACCCATAATATATTGAATCCACAAAAATTCACATATAATGTTTATGAGCTAATACTCATAATACTTTTTTCAATTAAGAAATGAAAAAAAAATCGTTTTAGATAAGTTTTAAACTATCATACATATAAATCTATCTGCAGATCTTCAGCACATTCAATTAAATATTATATCAGAATTCAAAATTACAAGAGAATCCTTTGATATATAAAAATTATAAATATATAATTTTACTTTAATACCTTTGCAACACTTTGAAATCTTTCATAAAACCTTAATTTAAATGATAATTAATAATAAAATATGCAAAATTTTATATTTTGCATGTTAAAAGACAATGATAAAGTTTAAGAAAAATTTATTTATTTTAGAAAGATGAATTTGTATTACATATTTATAATAACAATAATTTGAATCACATTTAAAAGCGACAATTCTGAATGAAATTAGAACTCCTTTTTTTAAATAATAAATTCCTAATTCTAAAGTATTAAAATTTGGTTGTCGTTATGACCATCTAGGTATTTAACTGTAATTTAAATGCACACGATCATTTAAAGACTGTTACAAAACCATCTCGAACAATCTACTTTACGATGAAAATTCGAAAACAATCCTATTTTAAAAAAAGCAAAAAATAGAATATTTTCATAAAGAAAATCCATATCTTTCTTATGCCCATTAAAATATCACAACATTTTTACACAATTAGCGATTTTCCAAACATTTAAAAAAAATGAGAAAGTTAGGCTTAAAGGCTTTCAATTAAAGATAATTAATAAAAGAATATATTTTTATTAATTATTTTGTAATAAATATATTGTAATAATATTACAACAAATGGTATATTAAAGATTGGTAGTCTTAAAAAAAGGGGGAAGTTTTTTTTTTTTAATTTTGATTAATTTGAATAATATCTAAAACTACTAATTGAATTGTCAAACTACGTAAAAATTAATTTATTTATTAAAAAAATATGATACTATTTCTTTATTTCATTAATTATATTCTCTTTCGGAAATACGTATATATTTTTCAGGATTTTAAAATTAATGAAAGTATTATGATGATAAAGATTATTTATTTTAAATAATTTGCACCGAAGTTGGAAAACGTATTTTATTAGGAGATTTCATTTAGGAATACCATACGAAATATAAAATAATTAATTAACTTTAGATTTTCTCTTTTAAATAAAGTTATGTACTGCTAATTAACGACTTTTTTAAACTGTAACAAAAATTATAAATCCAATATTTACTGGTTAAATATATTAATGTCATGTATTTTTAAACTTTTCGATAAAGACATTGTATGAAAAATTAAATATATAATATGTCATTAATATTGCAATAATTGTTATTTGAATATTTTGCTTCCCATTCATCAGAAATTAAATTTTCCAGCAGACGATATTATAAAAATTCTAAAACTTTGTTCCCTTGTAATTTATTGTATTTCTAATACACAAAATATAAGTTAATTAGATACACTACATAAAGTAAGAAATATTATTAATACTGATAATAATTAATACAGCAGAGTTCGCAAAATATATACTTAAAATAAAATAAAATAAAGGAATATTTAGTATGGATTCTAGTAGTTAACTCGTATTTTATAAATGATTAAATAAGCCTTTTGCTGTTGCGTTATTAACTTTTACCTCATAAATAAACAAATAAATATATATATTTGAGAACATTTATAATATATCAAAGATGTAATAAATAAAGAAATTCTACCTCCGCTACTTCAGAAAATAATTTAATATCGAAGGAAATTAATGAATAGTCTGCAATTTTCTTTAACCTTAATTAATCTGCTGTTTTTAAAATCAATATTCAGTCTTTATCAATATTCAGTTTTTCTTTTATTTTTACTTTTGTTTGCTCTTACTAGCAATAAATGCAATCAAAGATTAATTCATCTTCCTTCTCGTAAATTTAATACCGCCCTATTATATCTGTGCATGTACTTAATTCATAGACTAAGTTCAAGATTCGAACCTTTTTTCAATAATTATGTAATTTTAAGTGTTTTGTAAATACACTATCATTTCTCTCATTCGACTAGGTAGTATTTCTTTAATAAGTAAAAAATGCATGAGCAAATATACCAATATTAAATCTAATGCCATTTTGATTTAGTATTAAAAAGCAAATCATTTGAAAACAATGCATGTAATAAAATATTTTATTCAGTGAGAAAAAGTATTAAAAATGTGTCCCTGCTTTTAAAATTTTCTTTTAGTAAGTAAATATATGAAATGAAAGCAATTATTTCTTTTAAATGATATCTAAACGCTTCTCTTCTGAAATCTGTTAATTTAACATATTTTGATTCACATAATTATGAGGATAATTCAACTTTTCTTCTGCAGCTATATATAGACAATAATTGCTTAGCTTTGTTAATAATTAACATATAATATGAAAAAAATTTAAGTCAATTCTTACTAATATCAACATTTTATTTTCATTTTCGTTAATTTATATTAAATAATTACACTTAATATAAAAAAATATCAAAAAAATTATTGAAATTCGCAAGAGTTGAAATCGCATTCTTCACCTTCACGTGCAAAATTCTGAAATCCTCTCATTTTACCTATCGAGCCACTGCTTGTGTATTTCAATTTTCATTACAAACTACTAAAACTCTATTTAAAGCATTAAAAATTTAATTTAACTTAATTAATTAATTAATAATTGAAAAACTCTGAACATCAAGTGTCATGCACTACACGCTTTAAAAAAGGTATTTGAACTTGAGTGGATGAATAAAAGATATTTAGTTAACCATGGAAGATTTGAGCAATATATATTTATAAGATGAGTGTGATTTAATGTATAGGAATTGACAAAAGCGTATTAGTGTTTAAAAGATTACATTTAACAATATGGTTAAATAAGCATGCCATTACATAGCGCATGACACTAAATTGCACTTATTATTTCACGCACTATGTGACTATTATTCCAGATTGTTTTGTAATACCAATAATGATGAATAACAATATCAGGAATTCAAAGGCGATTGCTTTTATACAAAATGGATTTGAACATTCTACAGTAGAAAATTGCTGTGATGCAGTACAATTGATTTATACGTTGTGAGAATGAAATGAGTCCGTTAAATTCCTTAACTATCAATATTGTAATGTTACGGATAGAATAAAAGGCCGTGGGGTCCTCTTGGTAAAGTTTCGGCAGGTGGGCCGTAGAGTTAGAGGTTCGAGACCAATCCCCCCGAATGACTGCTGTATAAGAGGGGATTTTTTTGCACGTTAAATCTAGTAAGGGTCAAACATCTTTCAACTGGTGTGGTTTAGAGAGTGAGGTACCAGCTCAGGTGTCATCTTCGTCACCTGACCATGGATCAAAATTAAGAGGTCGTCCCAAAATAGTCCTAGTGTTGGGTTACAACTGGACGTTAATATAATTAAATTAAGGATTGAATGTTGGATAACAGATAACCTTAAATCCTTAAAAGAAAAAGAAACATATGTAAAGCAATACAGTCATGGTATCCATAAAATCAATATTTTAGCAAACCAATAATGTAATGGAAAATGAGTGATTATATAATAGCAGCAGGACTATAGTGCCATCTCATGTAATGATAACGTGTCTCACCCGTGAAAAATATTTCATACTTTGCTTGAAATCACTCTTTATATTCTTTCAACAATGCGTGATAAGTTCTAGATTGATGGAGTGGAGGTTATGGAATTGTTATCCCTTTAGCCTTCATTAAAGATATCTCTTAAGTCAATCCTTCAACTAGTATTCACATTAATTATACAAACGAATGCGAATATTATATGAAATTTGCTGAAAGGAATTAATATATATTCATAGAAATATTAGAATATATTCACAAGTTATATACCATATTATGCGTTAAATTCTAAGGGCTTTAGTGTGAGCTCATGAGATAAATAATTTCCTGTACATAATACGAATGCAAGAATAATCTGAACTTTTCTCTGTTTATCAGAATTTTAACTAGGAAAATCTGAAATGTTTTTAAGAAAATAACTAAAGAATATATTTTGATGAGTATTTTCTAAAAAGAAACCAAAGTCGATATATTAAACTTCTTTGATTTCATTTTTGATATATGAAAGTGGAATTAGAATTCTACAATCGCTAATGGATATATCGACATTAGAAATGCATATAAGAAGATTTTATTATAGACTACAAAGTATCTCTTATCTTCTAATCAAGTTGTGTTATATTAACGTCCCGTTGTAGAGTAACACTAGGGCTATATTGGGACGGTCCTTGCAATTTTAAACCGAGTTCAGATGACGAGGACGACACCTGAGCTGACACTCCCTATCCACTTCACAACAATCATCGAGATGACGTTTGAGTTGACAGATTTTACGTGCAACAAACCTCTTTGCACGACGCTTCTTCGGTGGAATTGGATTTTGAAACTGAAAACCTACGGCTCAACATCCGAGTCCTTACCACCAGGCCACCACGGCCCTTCTAATTAAAGTATATTCTTGCTTTACAATAAAATGATCAATGTACACTGTTCAAGTAGGATATGCCCATTAGAGTACGTTAAATATTGAAGCATTCTTTATCGGATGCTACTAAATCGTTGAATCATTTATTTTCAGTTATCTTTCATGATATCAAATCAAAATTTAGGTGTACATCCGAGTCCTTACCACCAGGCTACCACGGCCCTTCTAATTAAAGTATATTCTTGCTTTACAATAAAATGATCAATGTACATTGTTCAGGTAGGATACGCCCATTAGAGTACGTTAGAGATTCCAGCATTCTTTATCGGATGCTTCTACATCGCTGAATTATTTTCTTCAATTACTTTTCATGATATCAAATCAAAATTTTAGGAGTAATGATTCATTTTGTAAAATCCAATCTGTAAATTTTCTGATTTTTGTCTGACTTTTTATTTTTTTTGGAATGCTTGGCAACGATTTATAATCAATGTTAATAAAAAATATGATCAATCTTAATTTATTATTTTACATTGACGTTGTAGTAAATGAAAGATATAAACTTTCTAAATGTTGAAAAAGATATAAGATATAGTTCGATAATTCTTTGAAAAATTAAAATATAGAAAAATACATAGTTCGACAATTCTTTGAAAATTATGTTGATAACAAGAAAAACAAGATACTGGTAAATCAAAATTTAATACGAATATATTTTAGCATAGTTCTTTAATAAACTCTAAAAAACTCTTAAATTGTACATAAAATTCATTTTAAATAATTTTCAAACTATTGCAAGTTATCAGCACGTTATGACTGCTTTTATATTTATTCAATCACCTTGGAACTAAATTTTATCAGAAACTAAAAAGATCACATTTTCAAGGAACCCTAGCATCGATCAGGTGTATAATCCTTGATTAAAATTGTTTAAAACTTAGAAAAAATCATATAGACTATTGAAACAAAGCTTAATAATAGCAATGAAAGCATTTAGTTTGGTCACGGAAATGAAATATAGCTATGATGTAAATACTAATGTGATCTCTAAAGGGTTAGTAAAAATCAATGTTAAGGCGGGCATAGAAGATATTAATCAATTTTATTGTTTTTCCCTTATTTTATTTCTCAACAATTTATAATTTTTCACTTTTCACGACATAAAAATTGATGCTTTATTATTATTATTATTATGGAGCAACCTCATACTCACGTCTAAAACGAAAGGAAAGCATGCGATTTAAAATATGAAATTAAAAGTACATTTAAAAAAACACTATCAATGGGGAGCAAATCCTGTAATATTTCATCAGCAGTGAGGAGATTAAAAATGCCATTAATAATTTTTCTAAGCTGAAAGCTTTATACTCTTTCCCAGTTTTAAATGTCTGTTTAATTCTTACCTCACATTTATTTACAAAACCATCTAAATTTTTCATACAATATGTTAAATAATTGCTTTCGTTCAAAAAATAAAAATAAATTGCTTAGAGAAGGATTTAAAAAATATTCTATAATCTGTAAGTAAGTTTTTAAATTTGAATAATAGATTATTTGAAAACTAAATCTTTGAAGTATTCCATATATTGCTTCAACAATTTTTAAAAATTCATGCTAAGAAATATTTTTATAAATATATGACTACTATTAATTGATATTGCACAAACATTTTTTGCTTTTACTCCCCATTCCCACTTGAGATAGTTATAAAATATTACTACTTTGATTATTTTATTCCGTCCTGTTTAGGAGTTGATAATTTTGATTTCTTTTTTGTTGATTTTATATTTTCATTATTTTATAGCAAAACGTAAGCAAGATTAAAACAATTAGGAATTATTTTTATTAAGTTTGTATTTCATGAAAAGACCATATTCTTTTAGATTACAATACATTAAAATATGATTATTACAAATTTGATTAATAAGACACCAATTGTAATACAATATAAGAAGCTTATTGCCTTAAAATCCAAAGTATTAAGCCTTAACTTTAATAGAATATTTGTTATTATTAAACCTAGAAAATCTAGTTACCCTTAGCTTTCTATTTTTTATTTGCATGCTTAATATACAACATTGCATACTTATGCTATTTTAAGTATGCTATTTGCATATTTATAATATGTATGCTTTGTATGCTATGTTGCTATGTATATAAGTATGCTATGTTGCTATGTATATATGTATGCTTTGTTGCTATGTATGTATGTATGCTATGTAATTAAGTATGCTTTGCATTCTAAATAAGTATGCTATTTGCATACTTATACTATTTTAGATGTGAAATCCATGCAATAATATATGTCACAAAAATAGCCATACCTTATTATTTAAAAAAGGATCTGTATTAATTTAATGTATTTCAACTACAACAATCTTCAGTTTATCAATATAGGGGAAAAACCTATTTATTATTAGAGTTAACTAATGAAAGTAGTCTATTTTATTAATGACTAATGACAGCAGTCTACTTTATTAGATAGAATCGAAAATCGAATTATCCTTGACTACAGACTTTAATTTGTACATTTAATACACTTTATTGTAAGCTTATCATAGATGCTATTTTAGATGAGAAATCTACGCAATAACATTCATCACAAAAATACCATCCCTTATTATTTCAAAAAGAACCTGAATTAATTTAAGTTATTTCAACTGCGACAATGATTAGTTTATCAATATAGGAAAAGAAACCTTATTTATTATTAGAGTTAACTAGTAACAGTAGTCTACTTTGCTAGTTATAATCGAATTATCCATGACTATCAAACTTTTATTTGTAAATTTGATATACTATATTGCATGCTTATCATCGGCGCTATTTTTGATGTGAGATCAACTCAATAATATTCGTCACAAAAAATAATATATAATAAACTTCTTTTATAAATAATACACCTTATTATTTATAAAAGGAGCTGTATTAATTTAATGTTTTTCAAGTGCATCAATGTTCAATTTATCAAAAAAGGAAAAACGCGCATATTTATTTTTTAGAGTTAACTAATGACAGTAGTCTATTTTATTAGATATCATCGAAAAAAATATTTTAGAAACTAATAAGAATTACTTTTATTTGTTGATGATTTATTTTTTTTATGCTTACCGATACCTTATGAATGAGGGAACTTGAAATCTGTTAAAAAGAAATTATCTCAGATATTGAAAATTGAAAAAAATTATACAATGTTCATAATAACCTGCAAAAATAATGATATGATGATAATGTCGTGTCCGCCTTTTACTACGGAAAGAGGGGTGCAGTAGCTTCTGAGGGTATGGACCCCTGAGCACCCGAGGTCAGAAATCTGACTTCTAGTTCATATGAAGATGAAACACACACACACACGATTGCACATGCCCCTTTTTACAGGGAGCCACATTCACACATCTCATAGATAGAGCACAGAAGAACAACCATGCCCGACCCGGGACTCAGAAAAAATAATAATATAACTATATTTTATAAAAATCTATTTCACATTGATAGAGGGTTAGAATAATTATCTCGTTTGGTAATATCTACAATCGTTGATATAAAAGACCAAAACTGATATTTATTGAAACGAAATAGCAAAGAATTCCTATTCAGTATAGCAAAGAATTCATATTTATGCTACCAGAGTTAGATTAATTTGAAAAATAGTGATTAAATTTTTAACGAAATGGCATAATGTCCCTGTATTCTCTATACATAAAAATATATTGAACCTCTTGCTGTTCTTTGTAATGGCACTTGCCATGGATAAGTTTACCTATTCATCATCAATTTTATGTGAAATGAGCATATCTTGTTTTTAAATAGCTCCAACTAAGTCCAAGAGTACAAGTTGGCTATTCACTCATCACATTCAGTTGCACAGACACTTTTAAGGGGGGGAGGGGCAACACAATGCATCTTACAGGTAGAACATAGAAAAACAACCACTATATAATCGGGACTCTATCTCGAGACGCCCAGATCATGCAAAAGACTTGCTACCCTTATGTAAGGACGCTGGCCAAATGGATTCGGAGAAACAATAATAAAATCAAACTGATTAAAAAATCTTCTCTCTTATAATTTATATATTTTTGAAGTAACACAGATTACTCACTTTTGTTGCTGTTGTTGTTACTTAGGGCACTTGCCTATGGACAAGCTCCCCGCTGATACAGCAGCAGATTTAAGCTGAAAAGAACATCCCTTGTTTTTGAAGTAGCGCCAACGGGACCAAGATTATGACTTTAGACACACACTCACCATATTTGCTTGCACAGCCCCTTTTTACAGGGGGTGCACAGTCACACATCACACAGATAGCACACAGAAGAACAGCCATGCCCGAACCAGGATCCGAACCAGGGACTTCCAGAACATGAGGAAGACGCGTTATCTCGGTGCCAGAAAGCCGGATTACACACTTTTAAATCTGGTATATTATCGTAATAGAAATAAATTTACAGAAATATTATTGCCATAAGTTACCTCTGCCATATAAATATAAAAGTCTAAAGAAATTTCAGTTATTGACTATCAATAATTGCGATAAAAATATTTTTCTCATTGATAAGCATATATATTAAATAAGTTTATACAAATTTGCAGAAACATTGATACAATTAAATTAATTGTGAGTTTCAGATGGAACAATCAATAAATCTAGATAATATAAAAAATTAATTAATTTGACTTGAACGAACTGTTATAAGAATAGAGAAAATGCATCCATTTATTGATTCTTGATGTAATTGCAGACACTATCAAGCAAAATGAAAACAATCCGCCGTAGAATTAGTGACAGCAATGATTTATCTTTAAATTCAGCAAGCCATAAAATTCCAACCTATGCGTGCAAATAAAATAAGCCAGCACAAAAATGTGAAAAGGAAACTCAGCAACAAAAACTGTCTCTGATTATTCTTCAGGAAAATGCGATGCCTTTCATTCTGCGGTATTTATTTGTTTCTATCTTTTCCTATATAACGAACCCCGCGAAACGTTTTGTTCTAGAATATCGCCGAAAGGCATTTTTATCGTTTGTGGGAACTGTGGCTGTTGCCATAAACTGAAAATAAATTACACAGCACAGAAGATAAACAGTTCTCGCATACAGAAGTCATGTGTTGGGGATATTGGTTAAGAAAAACAAATGCAATTTTTTAGCCTTTTGTACTCTTATTCTTACTTATTTTTCTATTGTTAAACTAAGACTAATTGCCCGACAGAAAAAGTTAGATATGGAATTCGGAAAAGGTATTTTGATGTTTGTAAAAATAATTCTTTTATAAAACAATATTTTTTCTGATTAATTGTGACTCCATTCAGATTTGTGTCAATGTACTCATTTAATATGATTATGAATATTCTGCTTTAAGTCAAATGAAAATTATCGTAAAGAAATATTAAGATGTAGGGAAATTTTCTTGAAAAAAAATATTCTACTAAAAATTAACTATCTTGGAAGTGCAACTCATATATAATCTTAAAAAATATTTAATGATGTCTTCTTTTTTTTATTCGTATTTTTTAGCTCATCTTTCTTTAAAGAAATAATAATAATTTTATACTTTATGTTAACAGTTGTTTTTATGAGCTTCTATTATTTATTATACAATGATAATATAGTATAAGCAAGTAAAACAAGTTGCCAAATAATGTATAATTCCATTGATTGTTTTATCATTCCGTTCGCTGGGTGCTGGGTTCATTACAAATAAAAGTTAAAATCGAATCATTTTCCCAATTTTGAAATTAAATCGAATTGTTTTAATATGGAAAGTTTTAGATTGCCCCAATTTCTAAAATGTTTAAATACAGCTAGTATATAGAAAAAAAGCATTTTCTGAAAATATATATCCACTTACATCCAGTTATCAACAAGTTAGAAAAGAAGTTAATTACTACATGAGCCAAGGTCAATAAACCTCCATTAAAATGATTGATATAGCATTTATACGTTCTAAAAAGTATGTTATAAAGAAAGCATGATATTAATAAAGCCTTTACATTTGGTTAACTGCTCTTGCTCGAAGTTAAATCATTAATTAAGTTGTCGAAATTTTTGAGAAGCGATTTGGCGAAAAACAGTTTCGCATTTTTTTCCCCTTCTTATTGTTACATTTTTGGAAAAGAACTCATTTGAAGATTAATGTTTGTTTTTTGAAAAAAATGAAAAAAAAAAAATAATGAAAAAATTTTTCTGGTTGAAGTAAGGGTTATTACACTAAATAGCGAAATAAAATAGTAAAACAAAGACTAAAAATAAAAATATATTCTGCTCAATAAGCTGTTCTCAGAGATTGAACACTTTTCATTTTTCTTTCGGACAGAGCTGGATTTGGAAATTATGCATTGTTATGTGCTTTATTGTTTTATTTATATACTTACCTTGCTTTAATTAATTTACATTACCTTGCTTTCTTGAATGGACGAGCACCGCGGGCTCGTGCAAGTTACATTATATTTTTACTCATTTTAATGGGCTAATTGAAGAAGCCACTTTAGTATTGCAAACGATCCAAAAAATTTTGTCTCGCATTTATTACTTTAAAAAATATCACTTTTCCTATTTATTTCCTATTTTTCCTATTTATCCTATTTATCCCATGATCTGGGTGTCCTGGATTCAAATCCCGGTTCGGGCATGGGTGTCCGACTTCGGTATTGTATATCTGAGGAGTGTGAAAGAGCCTCCCCCGTCCATAAAGGGGCTGTCAAAGCGAATGTGACGCATAAGCAACTAAGTCATACACTTGACCCTAAATAATGCTGTTTAAAAATCTAGAGACGCTACTTAGGTTTAAAATCTCTGACATCCTCGCGGGCTTATCAACCAGAAGGGCCATTAGGCCTAAAACAACTCTTTGAGAAAAGTTGAAAGGACGACTGAAATCTACAATTTTTCATTTGAATAAAGAAGCGTCACATAAATGTTATCTTTACTGTGGAGCATGATATATATTATTTTATATATTTTTATAAATGTGTAGATATAAAATGAAGTCCGTAACTTTAGTACTTATCCATGAAATGAGTATATGAATATTTCATTTTTAAAAATATCAAATAAAGTTGAGATAATACACTAGCTCTTATTCGTAATTTCGTGCGCCTGGAAAAGCGTACAATTATTTACAGTGCATAACTCAAATAAAACGTTACCGCAAATTAAGTCAATATTTCTTTAAAATTAAATCAAGTCTATTTTATTTATCGATTGAGACTGAGATAACTACAATAGTAGAAAACACATATTTTTTAAAAATTTTAAATAAAAGGAAAATACAATTGCTAACAATTACATCACACCACACATTTACGGATTTTTTAATGTCAATTGGGACAACACAAACGCTTGAATTTTCTACAACAGTTGGTATAACGCAATGCAGATTTGAAATTTTTAATTTCCTTTGTTATTTTTTATTTTAATTCAAAAAATGTTCATAATGAATCTGAAAGATGGGTTAGTTAACAATGCTTAGTTTGAAATGCATCAAACAGAAAGAAAATAAGCAGAGTCGTTTGAAATAATTGGCGAAAACATGTTAAGCCTAACATCATTAACATAAGAAAAATAAAAACACAACCAAACCAATTCATTTGGTGGCAGAGAAATGAAGATTTTGGAAGGGAAGTTAGTTTTTACTTAATAAAAATTTAACTACTAAATTAAAAGTAATGAATAGTAGTCTATGTTATATTATATTCTCTCTGAGCTAATATTATCTAATTTCATTCAACCGTTCCAACGTAATTGACTAACATAATTCATCCATCCATCCAAATTTTGACATTTATAATAGTAGTATATATTAATGTTTAAAAAATGTATATCAGCAATCTCTGTTATTGTCTCAACAATAGTTTTTTGACACAACAATCGATAAAACAACATTCTCTGTAATAACAACTAAATTAGAGTATATTAGTAGAAAAATGTTAGATATGTTGCATTCTGTATCACTCATTGAACGAAGTTTTCATTATAAACAATTTATCATTCGTAAATTGCGTTCTTAATGTATCACCAAAGAAAGAAATTCGTGCCAGTCAAATCAAGTGAATGTGGTAGTCATGAAACCTGTCCATTCCCTATCATCAAGCGTGAACAGCAAATAAATTAAATCACTCTGTACGAATGGATCGATATGTAAGTGTTCCTGGAATAGAGTACATAAAAGACAATATCACGCACATTTCCGCTCAGCAACACAGATCTGTAAAGAATCCAATGAGATTTTCATAAATCATACTCGTAATGTATCCGTCAAAATCAGAAATTCGTGCAAAGGAAATCTGGTGATTGTAGCTGTCAATGAATTCTTATACGGTGTGATTGTAGTTTAATCAACTGACTCACTTTTCAAATATCGTCAACCATGAAAATACGCCATGTATTTTGGAGATCCTTCCTTGGCCGGATAACGTAGAGTTTCCGTAATAAAAATATGGGGTTTCCAGCGTTGGCGTATTATCGCCAACTTTATACTTTAGTATTCGTACGTTTCTCGCTTAAGTTACTCATTGTATATCCTTTGAGGGAGGTCTCGCTACATTCCTTGATACTTACGCATTATACCGTCTTGGCCAACGATCGCCAACAATCTAGTAACTCATAGGCGAAGGATTTAAATTTCGCTATAAAGATCAACATATTACACCATTGCCGGATTGCCATAATTGGCGGTTTAGCAACTAATTGGAAACGACTTCAAATTTGGTGATAAGGTTGGATGGTATATTACGTAAGTACCCATTTCCCTTTCTAGATGTGTGCAGGAAATTCATATTGACGAGCTCTGAATTCATGTAATGATGTATATATATTGCAATCCAAATTGAGACTGTCGATTTACGAAAATAGACAACTTTTAGACAAGCTATAAACAGTGATTTTTTGCCACATTAATTGGTTTTTTCTTTCGCTCAATTTTCCACTAAGAAATCCAATTAATTTCGATATTATCTACCTACTTTACATTTGGAATGACGGACTTTTCAAAGTTTTCCTATACTTATATAATATTTGTATTTTATTCAGTTCTTGAAACTTAATACCTTAAATAAATAAATATAACCGTATTAAAAAAAACTGTGATAAATGCAAATACAAATTAAGCATGTAATAATTATAAATTATATTAAATATATTTTATTGTGGTTTTTAAATTTAAACCGTTATGATAGCGTTTATTCATTCTTTTTTAATTAACCAAATCGTTTCCTATTTTCATTTTTTTTTCGATGTAATATTAAAGCATATTTTATTAGTTGTACTTAAAATAGTGATGCAATCATATCGTTAAGCTTGAGACATTTTCGATACTACTAAGATAACCATCAACTGTTCTACAACTCTCAACTTGGCATCGTTTTATTTGGCGAGGTATCACTTTAAAACAATCAAATTTGGCAATAAAACTATGGACTTTAATAATTTTCTGCTCCTTTTTCCATTCCATGAAGTAACGTGGTTAATATTAAGCACCGGAATTTTTTTTTTCATTTCAATCAATTTATGCTCGCTATATAAAACAAATTATTCTCAGATCTTATACCAAGCTGAATATTTATCAAACAGATGCCATATTAAAGCTAATTTGTCTATTATCTGCTCATCAGTAAACAGGAAATAGTGAGATTATGATTAATCCCATAAAATGTGTAAAACTGTTACATAAAACTTTCATACTGTGTAAAAATATTAATAATTCAATATTTTTTTAGATTAAAATTTTTCTTGATCTGAATTTGCATTGAATAATGTTTAAAATTAACAGTAATTTTAATTTATCCATTCCAATTATTATTATTTGAATAATCCTAATTTCATTAAAGCTATAAAATTGAATCTAATAGACCATTTTTCAGTTATTTCTTTAATACCAGATATATTGTTACTATTATATGTAATAAGTTTGAGTGGAAAAGTTTTCCTAAAATATTTTTTCTGAGTAAAGGATATTAATAATTTATTACATAGTAAGATTAAATTTTTCTTGATCTAAAATTAACCTGAGGGATGTTTAAAAGTAACTCATATTAATTTCACTTTTCAGTTATGTGAATGATTGTAATATCATTAAAAATATAATCCGAGATTAATTGATAACTTCCAGAAAATTTTTATTGCCCCATGCTTTGTAAGGTACTTTTCCGTAAACCGGGCGCAAGTGAAAAATTACCTATAAACTTTGGCGGAATTCTAAATTATTGGCCGAATTTTACGATTTTACATAGTAACTATTATATGGAATAAGTTTGTACAGAAAAGTGTCACTTGAAACATTCTTATTTTAATAAATTAATACTTTGTAAAAAATTTGTTCTGTATTAGCACTTAGCAATGTTGAAAAATAGCAGTAATATAATTTTATTTAATTTTTTAGATTATTTTTATGTGAATGATTATAATATCGGTAAAGCTATGAAATGGACTCTAATTGGTGGTCCTTCAAACAATTCCTTATCACCACATACATTGTAATTTTTCTACGTAATAACTTCGGAAGGAAGAATAATACTGATATATTTAACATCTTTCATAAATAAGAATAAGGAATTTTTATAAAATAGCATTCATATACATAGGCATTTACTCTATATGATATTTATTAAACATAAGATAAATCTTAAAAAATATTTTTTTAAAAAAATAAGGATGATGTAAAATGAAAAATAAATATCCAGGCCTATAAAAATCGGAATACAATTTTTTATCATTTTTAATCAGGAGATTGTGAGGCTACAATTGATTTCATTTCTACTTAAAATTTTTTATAAAATATTTTAATAAATCAATGTTCTGTATAATCGGTTTTCCGGAACAGCGGTAGCGTGTCTTCCTCGTGTTCTGGGAGTCCTGGTTTGAGCATGGCTGTTCTTTTCTGTACTATCTATGAGATGTGTGACTCTGCCCCCCTGTAAAAAGGGGCTGTGCAAGCGAATGTGGTGTGTGTATGTTAAATAAGTCGTACTCTTGGCCCTAGTTGGAACAACTTCAAAAACTAGAATTTATCCTTTCGGCTTAAATCTGCTGCTGTATCAGCGGGGGGCTTGTCTAATATTGCAAGTGCCATAAGTAACAACAACAACAGCATGTTCTGTATAACTATACATTCCTTGATCTAAAATTGCATTGCCCAATGTTTAAAAATAGCAATAATATACATTAAATTTAAAAATTATTATAATGTGAATTATTATAATTTCATTGAAACTATAAAACTGATTTTGATAAAACATTCATTCTTTATTGCTGCATATATTATATTTTATACATAAGATACGTTTGTATGGAAGATTAATACAAATATATTTAACACATCTTATCACTCAGAATTATAATTGTCATAAAATATCATGCAATGGAATAATAATATGATGGAAAGTATTCTTAAAAATATGATTATTCCCACAAAAAAATGAGAAAAAGAATAAGAATTATCTGTAGTAAAAAATTAATCTGAACTTCTTTTAAAAATTGGATTACTATTTGCAAATATTTTATGGAAATAATTTGATGTTTGCTTTAATATGAGAGCGCAAACGTCATAAAACTAAACATTAAATGCTTTGTGCCGGCGTTTCGACATAACTGTTCTTGGACAAATGCCAAACTAGTGGAAAAAAAACTTTATTAAGAAACACCGTAAAAGTAATTTACAAAACTATATAGCGTGAATGTGTCAGATTCAGTAATACTCGCTTTTGTAATAATTAAATTTGGAAAGCAACAATTATGATGATTAATTTTTCATTTCAATGAGTAGTTTTCTGGCGTAAAATTAACGATTTTAAGTTAGGTAATTATCAAATATGTCATGGAAGTTAAATTAGACTGCATAAAATCCTTTTGTTTGGAAAAAAATGCTTTTCTGGAATGCTTAATCAGAAGTTATTCAACCTTGTTTTGAGATTTCAATCCATAAATAAAATATAATAATATATTACAATATTTTATTAACTGAAAGACAAGTTTTTCACGTTTCAGTAAAATACCTTTAATATTCGAGAATATATTTAATAAAAAATTATTAAATTGACCTTTAAAGAGAACTATAGAACACAATAACCGATTAATTAGATTAAGAGCTAAATTTAAAAATTATATATATATTTCATTCTTTGTTTAGTTTAACATAATTTTGGAGTTGCACGTATTGCGTTTCAAGTAAATGATACATCCAGTAAAAATTTCAAATGATTTTTTAATTTATTTTTTGGTTTACTTTAGTGCTAAAAATATGGTGGTTCTTTAATTTTTTTAAAATTTAAACTCTTGCTATTTTTAATAGATCTTATATCCAATAAAGTCCTTAAAAAATTCTCAATTTTGTATGAATATTAATTTTTATTTATTTATTTATTCATTTAAATAAAATTCTCAATTTCATACAAAATTCAACCAGCTATTTGATAAACAAAATTCGTACTTACCTATTAGACCACCTTCGCCAACGATCGCCAACGGTTTAGTAACTAACTGGCGACGTATTTAAATTTGGCGATAACGATCAATGGATTTCATAATTGCCTGATTGCCATAATTGGCGGTTAAGAAACTCATTGGCGATGATTTAAAATTTGGTGATGCAGTTGGACGGTATAATACATAAAGTACCCAATAATTACCCAAATTTGGCAATAAAGTTGGATGATCCAATAAGTAAATATCACAAAATTAACTTAATTTGATAAAACCACGCATATTTGGGAATCATTCTTTTGTAAAGTTACAGATTCTAGAAATTATTATTAATAAACACATATTTTGAAAATCATTGCATATAAAGATTTATCTACAGATACCATTGCATATACAGATACATAAGAAACATTTGGTTGTTATTTGCATTGCGGTGTCACCCAATTATTGGTGACAACTAAGGGCGATATTTACGCTTGACGCTATCTGTCCATAAAATAAGAATGTCATATGGTTTGTTTGTTTTTAAATAAAAGTGTCATGAATAGTTAAATAATTTTATAAATTTCTCAAATGCTTATTCAGAAACTAAATATCAATTAAGCAGAAATTTGCATGACTATGTGCTAATTTAGAAATTTATAAATCATAAAAATTAGACTGCAATTGTTCTCGATTTTTATAATGACCTTATTCAGATTTCTGTCAGAATCCTGGCATAGGGGTAGAGCATCTTTCCTGGGTTCGAATCCCAGTTCGGGCATTCGAGTGGTTCTTCTATGTTTTATCTGTAAGAACAGAATTATCAAAAAGTTTTATGTAAAATTCGAAATCGAAAGGACAAAAAATAAACAAAAAATAAAATCAATCCGGGCTGAAGATTTTTTCAAGGGTCACCTTCAGGCAGGGGCCCTTGAAAAAGTCTTCAGGCCGGATTCATTGTATTTTTTTCTCCTCCTTTCGATTTGGAATTTTACTTAAACCTTTTCGCTAATTTTGTTATTTTCACTTTTGTTCTAATTCTAGCAGCATTAGCGCTCTCTAGATACAATGTTCTTTTTTTTTTAAAATTTTTGGTTCAAATAGTTTGTTTAGTTCTTTTCCATATTGTTTTTCTTTCATATGATAGTTTTATATGTAAGGTGTGTGAATGAATCCCCCTTTAAAAAGGGGCTCTCAAAGCGAATGTGATGAATGAGTAGCAAAAGTCGTACTCTTGATCCTAGCTGGCGCTACTACAAAACAAGAGACGCTAATTAGACTTATATCGCTGACTACCTCAGCAAGCTTTTCAATGGTAAGTGCAATAAGAAACAACAACATTCAGATTTATATATTCTATGTTCATTTTTGTTCATTAACAAACACTAATATTAAACTAATCTTAAGTGATTGAATAAATGGAAAAAATTTATGAGGCATTGAACGCTAGTTTTCTAACTTACAGGCATAGTAGATGTGAACTTTTATGATAATGAACAATTGATATAAATAAAATAAACGATTACATTTTTAACATACCAGAAAATAGCTAGAGGATGAAATGTGAAATAAATGCTCCAAATTGGAATATTGAAAACAACATTTTATTTCATTGAGAACACAAAGAATTGATATCAAACACATTGCTGAAAAATACATTAAGAACAGTAATTTAAGATATCAAAATGTCGGCAGACTAACTTAAAATAGTTTAATAAAAAAAAAGCAGTATAGTACAAATAAAAAAAAATTATTCTCTGATAAAATCTATTTTCTGACTAACATGGAAAAAAATTTAAAAGCATAAGCCAGACATCTTTTATGGTTTCACCAAAAAATACAAAAATTTTAAAGAAAAATCATGGATTCCTTTTTATATTAGAGTTATCTCCGAAATTCTCCCATTTCCAAAAATTCCATTACAATTTTCTGGTAAAATGATCTCAAAGACCAGGTCATTGACCCGATATCCATTTAGAATCATTAGAAATATCTGCAAATCTTTCTTCCTTACTTACCACTACACTAACTGCGCAGAGAAACAATATTACATAGCTCGTAACAATGTTAAAAAAATGACTGCTATTTGTTATTAAACAAAATGATTTCCATTTTTAAACTTTCTAACTACGATATTTATTTATTCAATATTGAAATAATACACATTAAAAAAACCTTAAGACCGTCTTAAAACAAAATGAGAGACAGAAACATTTTTTTTCTTTTAGTATGATGCGAGATGAAAATTGGAAGTAAATTGTATATTCTATATCATTTTTGAAACTGATTTTATATTTATGATTTAATACAAAATAGAACTCAAATTTTCAATTTTAAACATACTGTCCATACTTTTCAAATTAAATTACAATTTTTTATGTACTTATTTATTTATTCTGAAAAAAGAGATAAGAATGATTTTTTTATAGGATAAACAAATATTTGCTGATATTTTTTTTCTGATTTTACAAATTATCATTTACAAATAACAAATAATTTTACGTCTGATTTTTTATCCTAGCTTCGAAAAAATATATTTAATTTTAATTGTAATGAAACATAACTGCACTGCAAAAAATTTAATTGTATGAATTTTAGAAAAACTACTTCTGTGCAACTTTATATCATTTTATTATCACTTTTTATCACCAATTCTTTACATAAGAACTGTATTCTTATGCGTATATTATATTTCACGATATATCCACAATGTTTTCTTATATTCTGAATTACTTAGTTAGTGAATACATCATCAAACATTTCCAGGGCAGTTTTTGCTAATAAGTATGCAACAATTTTTCCGATCAACTCGGGAGTATATTTTCAAAACTGTGTCTTTTTTTATAAGATTCTGCGTCCACCTAACATATCGGTATAGGTTGATAAATATACATTAAACCTATACTTATAGGTTTTTACGTTAGGTTTAAACCTATACTTATAGGTCACAGCAAAATCTGGAATTTAAAATGTGTTCACCTGTAACATACCAGCTTTAAGTTAAATTGGTTGCTTTCTTTTCAATCAGTTGAAGCTAACATTTTACACTAAATTACAATTTTGGCACTGGGCCATGTGCTGAGTTTTATTTATATAATTTGCGTGTTTTTAGGCTGCCAAATTCAAATACAATAAAATAAATGGACCAGCAGAGGAGCCAAACAGGATATATTCAATATCTACAATTGGGATAGTAAATTATTGTACTGAATTTTATCATTTAAACCTTCTGTCTGTTTTTTATTATCTTGTTAATATTGAGCTGGTAAAAAAGTAATTTCGGTTTGCACCAGTAGTAAGCGTTGTTTTTGTTTTTAGTTATTCTTCAACACAATTCACACACAACAATTTAAAATCATATAAAGCGTTTTGGACTTGCTTAGAAGATTGATATTTGGGTTCCGAAAGAATTGAAAAAAATCACCTAACGCAACGAATCAATGTTTGTGATAAGCATTTAAAACGTCATTTAATCTACTCTTTTTTGCAATGAATTATCACTGGCTGTCAAAAATGGACCATCTACAATAACTTTAATCGAAAAATATCATGGCTCAAACATGGTGAACCAGCATAAACCATATCAAAAGCCGAGTTGCATAAAAAAAAAGATCATGCAAACAATATGGTTGGATTACAAAGGTGTTGAGTATTTTGAGCTTCTTCCAAATAACCAAACGATCAACTCAGATGTTTAGTGCCAACAACTTGTGAAATTGGAGGAATCATTTCAAAAGAAAAGGCGAGAATCGGCAAATTGCAAAGGAATCGTGTTCCGTCACGACAATGCGAGGACTCACACACCTTTAACAAAGCATACGAATCTATCGGAACTAGGTTTGGAAGTGATGTCGCATCCCCCATACAACGCTGACCTGGCCCAATCGGATTTTCATTTATTCCGTAGATTACAAAACTTCTTAAATAATCAAAATTTCAGTAATAACGATTATCTGAAATCGCACTTAGGTGGTGTTTTTTTTTTTTTTTTTTTTTTTTTTTGCTATTAAGGACCAGAAATTCTATGAGTTTCGGATCCTGAAGTTACCAGTATGATAAAAAAAAGGGCATCGAACAGAATAGAGGATATATAATTGATTAAATTTCATTTTTTGTATAAAAAATTTGACTTTTATTTCACCCGAAATTACTTTCTTGCCAACCTAATATGCAATAGACATAGATGCATTAGTATTTTATTTAATATGCACATAGATAGACATATATTAATATTTCCATTAATTGAATATTGAATGAGATTTAATAAGATTTAATTAATTTAATTTACCAAATTTATTCAAACTAGTTCAACGTATTTGTAAGATATTCTATTGTCAATTCTTAAATGTTTTTATCGAGTCAAGAGAGAATAAAATTGTGGAAATTAATACAAATTTCATTTTGTAAAAACCAAACATTTTTTTTCATGCATTTTCAATTTGAAAATTTTATGCAATTTCTTGATTATACAGAAAAAACTTGGAATAAGTGTTTTAAATCATTTTACATTTTCCCTCAATCTCATTGTGCAAAAAAAGTGTAAATTCTGTAAAAATACTTTCTCTTTAAAGATGTTCTTTTATTCCAAGAGTGCCAATTTTCTAGAACCTTGCTTCAATCTTGATTGAAATAAGTAATTAAAAAATATATAAGAACTTCGATTTCAAGAGCCATTCAAACATTTTTTCTCTCCCAAAATAAATATACTTTCATGAGATATTTTTCTTCAAGCCTTAACTTTAGAGTAATTAATCATAATTTAGTCAAAGTTAATGAAATTGTGCGTTATCTTAACGGATTATTGATGTGTGCTTACATTTTTGATTATGTTTGTCTATAAAAACTATAAAGCATTAACAGTAGGGTTTTGCTTTGACAATTTTTATAATTGTTATACAATTTTTATGAAGTTTTTTGAAGTCATTTAGCATATATTATTAGATTTTATTGCAGTTTTTCCAAAAGAAAATTAATTAACTAGCATAATTAAAAGTAAACAATTAATATTTATAAATTCTAGTATGGTAGTTTGCTTATAAATTTTTATTTTTTTACTATAAAAGGGAGATTTTTAATACATGTTCTAAAATATTATTTGTCATTAAAAATAACTAATGCTTAAAAAACACATAATAATCTTAACTGCATTAACTTCGGGAATAAATCAGAAATTAAAAAAATACATCATTTATTAAAATGTAATGATCAAACTCAAGGTATCTAGACTTTTTGGGAAACAGTTGGTAATGTCTAAAACCCTTTGAAATGGATATATTCCAATAATTATTTTATAGATAAAAGTTTTCTGATATTTTATACCATAAATCATAAAATGCTATAATGGAATACTGATAAAAGTTCAGAATCTATTTTTTTTACTATTGTGATGCTATATTTATTATATTCAGTAAAATAAATTATTCGAATTTTATTTGCTTATCAGTAATTATATAGAAATTCAATACTTGTACAAGATTATAAAAAATATTTTGTATGTTTTTTTTCTTTTTTAGATAGTAGTCTCGAAAGTTTTAAAGAAGGAAAGAACTGTTTTAGAATGTTTTTTTTAAAGTTAGAACTATTTATTTATTTGCATTACCAGCCATTTTTTAAAAAAATAAAAGTTTTTTCATTTAAAATACCTAAAATAATGGTTGAAGAATATGAAATCCGATTTTCCACTTTAAATCCTTTTAGCATCATTTTTTTTGGCAAATATAATCGCAAAACGTTATATTATTTTCTTAGAAATTAAGAATTTTTTATAGTTATGAAATACCAAAATGGAACGAATTAAGCCACATCTAATTTTTATTGCATCTTTTAATATATACGCATTCCGGATTAGCATTTCAAAGTTCATATGTTTTCCATTTTTGTTACTATTTATAATAACATAAGTCTATATTGGTAAGTCAAGAAAAAAATTGAAAAAAAGGACTATATGATATTATTGCAATATTGTCTGTTTCTAGTACAATGAATCCCAACATTTAAGGGAAAAAATAATACAGAGACTGAGTTAAAATACAAAAAAATGGAACCATTTTCTACAAGGTTATCCACATATATAAAATCCCATGTCGCATCAAATTACGATATACAAATCCATAAAGATGTTGTAGTTCGATTCCATTGAATTCCACTAAGTCTGAAAATAGCCATTGATAGTGTTTTTAATTTTAGAATCTGAAACTACACACTAAAGCTAAGATTATTTTATTTATTATAGATATTTTTATTTTTATCAATAATTGACATTGTTTATTTCGAATCACTTTGTCAAATTTGAATACCCAGGTAGCACATCCTGTTGTAGAATATTGTACAATATTGGACGATATTAAACTATTTTAAACAATATTGTGAATATTGTTCAATATTGTACAATATTTGTGTGCTACTAGGGTAGACAATTTTGTTAAAGGATGCTTTATTGCATTTCGTTTGTATTCGTTTACTACAGCCTATTATTATATCTACTCCAACATAATTTCAGAGTTTCTTAAAGATGCAGTGTTTCCAATAATTATTTATAGAATAACTATATTAAATTAAAAATAATTTAATATAGTTAATATAATTAAAATATTATATTTAGTATAATTTAAAATAATTTAATATATTTAATATAATTAGAAATATTTTAATATATTTAATCTAATTAAAAAATTTTTAATATAGTTAATATAATTAAAAATAATTAAATATAGTTAAGAAAGTATTTTACTTCGATATAATCATTAAATAAAAAAAATGTTTGTTCTCATTTTGTGATTTTGAATAATGTAACTGGTTGGTAGAAAGCCAAAATGACAACGATAGTTAAGTCTTTGGTTTTTAAGAAGGCAGATTATTTGTGTTTAGATATAATATGTATTCAATAGTCAAAAAATTTGTTGAAAAATGTTTAAAATAATTTCGTGAGACATATTTTGTGCCAAAAAAGCGCATATAAGTCAAGTGTCGTTAGTACGTATAATCTCAAAAAATTCGCAACGGTAGCTTAAAAAAGGGTTCACAGATCAATTGATTATAGACAAGTCTTCGAACACTTTTTTCCACCCAATATATTCTAATACAGATATTTACAAGGTGTAAGAGTTAATTAATCAAACTGGCTGTGATCTGGACTAGGGTTATCGCGTTTTCCCCATGATCTGGATGCCCCGGTTTGTTGCATTTTTGTTCTCATCTATGTGTTCTATCTGTGAGGCATTTAAAAGTGCCCCCTCTTGTCTAAAGGGGCTGTGCTAGAGAATGTTTGTGTCTTCTTCACATGAGCTAGATATCAAACTTCTGCCATCGAGTGCTTAGAGGGTAGTATGCAGTTGCTTCTGAAGACATAAAAGATACTTCACACTTGGCTTAAATGGCTGACAGTTGGTCAGCAGACTTTTAAAGTGGAAAAGGTAACAGCAACAAAAATCTAGCTATTATGCTTTAATGGGATTACAAATATAGGTAATTACGTATTAGACCTTCCAACTTTATCACCAAATTTATAGTCTTCACCAGTGAGTTGCTAAACCGCCAAATATGGCAATCCGGCAATGGTGCAATCCGTTGATCTTTATTTTCAAATTTAAATTCGTCGCCAATCAGTTACTAAACCGTTGGCGATCATTGACGAAGAAGGTCTAATACGTAAGTGAAATATCTAAAGGGAAATAACAACTAGAGGGATAACGATAACAGGTTTGATATTTTTCAAGTAATGGACTCAATTCATATTTTTAAAAAAAACATCCTATACTTTGTGCTGTTGATATATTGATATATCAATGAACCTTTTTGAAAATTAGAGCCAATAATCTGAGTTTGGAGTGTCATAATTAAGATATACCATGCTCATAATAATAGAATAAACACTTTCCATATCGAAAGGAATTATACATTGAACTCAAGAGATACGTTAGATTTCCTTGAAGAAAAAAATTGCTTTTCTTTTGAGATATTTTTTGAAGTGCAGCTTCTTAACTTTTGGCGAAATCTTTTAAAATTATAGAAACTTTATAATCATCAATCTTTTTATTTTCTTTAATGCATTAAAATTTATGCACATGTAAAAACTGTTTTCTTCACAGAAAACAAAACAGCTAATTAATATAAAAGCCAATCAAATTTAAAATTGATCTGGAATGAAATGTCATAAAAAACTAATCCTTCAAGCACTCAAATGTAAGAAAGTGAAATGCTTTTATTAGCTTAATGCAAAAGTTTTCTAAAATGAAGTTGAATTAATTTGTGCTCATGGAATACGTATTATATAAAGCGCAATAATTCCATTTTAGAATATATTTCGCTCTTTTTGGGCAGCGAAAGGCGTCGAGATCTCACAATATATTGTAACTGCTGAATATTACATGATAAGCTTAGTTAAGATTTTTATCCAATTATCGTCATATCTGACATTACTTAAAATTACTTACTAAATTTACAAATTTTATATACCTAAATGAACAAATTTCTTTACGAATGTCTAAGCCAATTTAAGAATAAATTCAGATATTTTAGGTTATATAATGCTACTTTGAATAATTATATTATTTGAATTATTAATTATATGTAAAGTAAAGTGAATGTGACTTAAAATTTGATAAAAATTTAGAATTTTAAATTAATCGTGTGCTTATAAGATTATAAATGATTATAATCTGTACTAGAAATCTTTTTTTGAAGATGAACATTTTGATATATATTTCATGTATTTCTCTCTTAACAATATTGAACAGGTATTTCCATTTAAAACAATATTTAAATAACTCATTTGTCTTATAAAATATTTATTTATTCTGTCTGAATAAAGTAAGATTTGGAATTATTATATGCTTCTAACGTTAAAAAATGTTTCCTTTTAAGGTATTCCTTATTTTACGCATAAAATAAAGTTTCTAATAATAAAATTCTTAATAGTTTTGGCATATATTCTGTTTAAAAAAACAATTTTTCTAGTTTGAAAGCCCCTTTTTCAAATTTCAGAAAAAGTAAATCTCTTTTACCATGTAAACTTACCACAACATTTTTTTTTAAATTTTCAAAATTTAGCAAATGGTTACAATTATATTTATTTGAAGATACAAGTTCTTATTAAGAACAAAATTGTTTAATAGTCTTATTAATTGTCTTTTATTTGGAAACTATAAATTTCACAGTCATTACAATATTAAAATTATTTATTAAAAATTCCAAAACCACAAGATTTTCTTTACGTTTCATTAAAATATTTATTAAATGGATTTAATGTAACGATAATCTAATCAAAAATCATATTTTGTAATATTAAAATTTATTTGCAGCCATATTTTCTTGGATCGTTCTACCGCCATGTTTAGTATATTTACTATGAAATTCAGCAATGCTTTTATGTAATTATATATATTGCCATACGTTCATACAATTTATGATTTTAAAATCATATTTTGTATGAACCTAGAATTCAGTTTTTTTATCTCACAAACTAATTTACCTTTAGTATTTATTAATTAACCTATTTAATTTATGAATAAATTTAAATTTATATAATAATCAAAATTAATCGTTTTTCTGAGTCATGCTCAGTATTTAAAAACATTCTAAAATATTTTTATCAGAAAAAGATATTTTAATGGGTTTCAAAAAATAGTTTCAATATTTTATAATTATAAATATTTTTTTATCTAATTTTCTTAAAATAATCTGCCACCATAAACAATCTAGTCGGTTTTCCTTTTATTAAAACTACATAAAAACGCTTTATAACGTTACTATAAAACACTTTAAACTTTTCTCAGCTACTTCTAAGTTAACAAAAGCTTTAGCCCTTTTCAAGATTCTCCTAGAAAGTAAATTTTGTAAAATATCATGTTTCTACAAATATTTAACAATTCTCTTGGAAATTGTTCAAACCAGAAATTCTTTCCTTTCTTCAAAGCATCAAATAAAAAGTGTATTGGAAATATTTAAGAGTTTTCTACGAGGTCAAATAGAGGCCACGGTTTTCGTTTAGTCTGGAGCAACTATTGTTTGTTTTTCTTATATATCCTTTTCATCGCTAAAGCTTCTATTGGAGCAAGATAGAAGGTGAATAAACTACGATTGACAGCGCCATCTGTCGCCAACGTTGGCGACCACGTGGCAACAAAGCTCTTTCTCCTCCTATTTCCGTTTACTACATTACAGCCGTTACATGTTAGGAATTATCACAACGTCAGCACCTGATACAGAATTAAAAAAAAATAGTGGTGGGAAAGAAATACGTTTGACCTAGATACAGTGTCAATAAAAATACCAAATATCGCGCAGAAGCTATTGCGCCTTGGCGATGGTTGTTGCGATTAGTGAATTTTGTGAAGTGCGAAAGATTAACTCGATTGGCCATTTCCCAATTACGCCGACAATGAAAAGTTCCATTAACAGCGGGAAAGAAAAAGATTGAATCAGACACATTTTGTACTTCTATTGGATCTAATCAGATTGAATTAAGTTAAGGTATTAAGTGTGATTACCTCTGGCAAGCTGTTGGTATGAAAAGATTGGTTTGTGTTTCTAGGTAACCAAGACATTTCAGATTTAGCCGGAAAGAATCTTTTTATAGAATTATTTTGTCATTATTTTCATTTCAATGAAGATCAAAAAAAAATATTGTGCCGAAATTTTGAAAAAATGTACATAATTACCTTGAAATAAATCTGTGTATGATAATTTATTTGTTAAAAGGATGAAGAATCATTATTATATTCAACTAATCAAATATGATTGATTATCTATTGCTATATCAAATTATATTATTTTAAATAAATTACTCTTTAGATAAAAAAACGAATATTATATAGATAATAAATAAAATCAAAACAAACTAAATAATTATTCGTGGTAATCCATAATCACTAAGGTTATTTGAGCCATTGAATTTTGAGCTTTGCATTACATTTTGAACAACTTATCATTAATAATTTAAATAATTAAGGTTCAATTAGATTTTTTACTTGTGGATATACTGTGTCAAGTATATATATTTTTTCAATTCATTATATGTAATCCAATGTTCGATTTCTTTAACAGTTTATTTACTAAAGACTGGCTTACCCGGAATTTAAAATATATTCACACATACGAATTACATACTAATTTTTTTGTCATTAATACTAATATAAATTCGACAATTTTAGGAAAATATATTATAGATAAAAAATTAGCTAGAACATTAAATTTTAATACATATTTGATTAAAAGATTTGTATTTTTATTTGAATTGAACAAAGCTATATCTATGAACTATTAATTTTCGAAGCTCATATAACCGCTTCAAATGGGCCGGGATAGCCTAGTCGGAAGAGCGCTGGACTCGTACTCCTTAGGTTACGGGTTCGAAGCTCACCGGCCAAAAGATTCCCCGAGTTTGTGGAGATTGGCGCTCGTTAAATCTGTTCGTGGTCGCAAAGTTCTCCATATCGAGAGTAATATCACTGAGGGTGCTGGGTCGGAGATGATCGCTCTCTGTTCGAGGTCTAAATTACGATCTGAGATGTATGAATGAATTTTCATTGACGTAGTTCGCCCCCTAATAAGAATTGTGACTTGTGTGTAACTAAATCGTACTCTTGGCCCTAGGTGGCGCTTATTGTAAAACAAAGAGACGCATTTCTTTGGCTTAAAATCTGTTGATCGTATCAGCGGACGCTTGTCCACAGCAAGTGCGCTTAGTCATAACAACACCGGTACAAATTTTTATTTTGAGGTGATCACAGAGATCTTAGACCTTTCATTAAAGACACTTGGATAGTGTAATGGCTGTAATCATGAGTAGCTCTTTAAATATCAAAATGTAATTCTTACTGACATATATTAAATTTTGTATATTCTTTTAGTGATAAATAAAACATTTATGTACTTTAATATGCGAATACAGAAAAAAATTACTACAGACTTTATATGCTGCTAAACTTAAAAGAAAAATACTATAACTTTTTATCAAACGTTTTTGAGTTGAATTATCTTATAAATCTGTTAATTTATTCATTTTTATAATAATGTAAAAATAAAGGTCATTAAAATATTTTTGATTGGTCATCATATGTGAGATTTAATATGCTATAAATAAATTATTATAGCTATGTATTGTAAATAAATAAATGTTTATAAAAGTATTTTTTCGTATTAAAGGGAAACAATTTTTAAAATTCATTCTCAAAAATGATATCAATGAATTTAACATATATACCCAATAGAATATAAATTTTTTAAATATTTATAATTCAAAAATACATATTTGCTTAAATTATATTATGTTTATATAAGGTTTCTATAAACTGATATTAAAGTTTACAAAGATGTTTGCAAAGCTATAAGGTTTAAATTGGCATATTTTTACTGCTTTTTTACATCACTTCAAACAAAGTAAAAATGCCGTAAGACATTCAGTTTCATCTAAATTTCAACTAAAGTAAACTTTTATGATCTATAAAGTGAAGTATTTTAACCCGAATTAATTTTACTAACATCGTTGATTAGTTTCCATTTAATCCGGATGAAGTAGTAACTTTATTTCTTTGAAGCATTTTTGAGGTTGATTTCTTGAAAAATCC
>JAOUZG010030082.1:1001139-1013500 GCA_026289955.1 Argiope argentata
ATATATATATATATATATATATATATATATATATATATATATATAGAGAGAGAGAGAGAGAGAGAGAGAGAGAGAGAGAGAGAGAGAGATGTATAGATATAGATATATAGATAGATAGATAGATATATGATGTAATAGAATAAAATTGAGTATACCATCTAACTTGGCTTATTATCGCATACCATGAGTTGGTTGGTTAGTTTTGTGGGTTTTATTGGCACAATAGCCGTATTTGGATATACTGCGCCAATCAAATGGTAAAATTATAAAAGATATAGAAAACAATCATTTGTTAAATAAAAACTTATGCGCTGAGATAAAATTATAGAGCTTTGATGCAAACAATGACTTGAGAACACGATTTAAAACCTGGAGTTTGAAAATTCAAAAAAAGATATAATGTACATGAACTTAAAAGAAATATTTAACATAGACAGGATAACAAAAATTTTCAAATACAAGTAAAAAACCCAATAGCCCTTAAGAATTTGAAAATATTTTGGTGATATTTTACACCCACCATGACTTGTTATATTAAAGAAGTCAAGGTAAAAAACCAAGAAAGATGAGAATTAAAAAACATGACATTTAATTAAAATATATTGAACAGTAAAAGGAACTTGGCAACTTTTGCACATAGGCGCGTTTTCACCAAATATGACCGCAGGATAATCTATATTAAGGGAAGAAATTTAATCAAAATTGAAGTTCAGGGTTGAGGGTCCTTATTTTCATAATTGATTGCGAACCTATATTTCTGCTCAAAACCAATGTATTCGTGTATTCAATCTATCCACGTAAAGTTATCCTTATATATCATGGTTATAATGGAAAATTTTATTCAAAACTCTATTTCAGGCCCCTGAAAAATCATGTGACACCAATCATTTTGAAATTAGAGCAGAAATAAAATGAAAATATGAGGCTAATCCCACCGTTATACAGTTAATATCTAATTTTATAATGCAACTGCATTAAATAAAAACAATCAATTTTACCTATATTTTATAATGTAATTATTATTGTAAACAAAAAGAAATTAAAAACTCCTTTAACGAATTCTAAAATATTTCTCAAATAATTTATATATATTTAGCCACTGTATAAACTATTGCAACTATTTACTATTTTCAATTTATTAACTATCATAATAAGTTATTTAAAATGAGGAAGATGAATTTAAATGAGACCTTTGAAAATTTCCTTAATGCATTAATTATTTCAAAATACCTTATCTCGGAAAATTTCAAGGCAACAACATTGTCTACTGGGAAGGAATTAATTAATTTTCTCTTGAAAGTTCGAATCAATGTTACTGATTAGCTTTTATCATAAATTTATAATATACAAACTACCTAAATTAGAATTTTGTTAATTAATGATATTTCTTTAAACATTGTTTGGGAAACAGAGAATTTAATAATTTTGTTTTAAATTATGTTATTTATTTTTAATCGAATTATCTGTTGAAAAGAAAACTCGATTTATCTTGAGATGTTCCAAAATTTCAAAACAAATCTATAAAGTTTAATTTTTTTACTCTCATGACTGTTCTTTAAATACATATTAAAACTCACTAATCTTAAGATGTTGTTGTTTCTTATGGCACTTGCCATGGACAATCTCGCTGAGGTGGTCTAATCAGGTCTCTTGTTTTGCAGTAGCACCAACTACTGACAAGGATACGACTTTTGATACTCATTCGTAACATTCGCTTGCACTGCCCGTTTTTTAAGGGGGGGTCACATACCTCACAGACAGAACACAGAAGAACAACTAAGCGTGAACCCCCGGATGTCTAAATAACGGGAAAGATACTTAATCACTTTGCCGGGACACCGGCCATAAAATCTTAGTGTTTGTAATTACTGACCATAAAAGCATATAGTTACTGACAATAGAAGTAATGTACATATAACATGCCATACCCTGATTTATGATCATTCTCTGGCCTATTTTGGGGAAATATTAGTTTAAATCATGAAAAGAAATAAGTGAACTTTATGGCACAAGAGAATGAAATAAATGAATTAAAATTTTAAAATGACAAAAAGGATTACTAATTCAACATAATAGGAGAAACCTTTTCAATTTCGATTAGATAGTTCATTGTCCAATTTCTTTAAGGCGACCAAGGATCTTTAAAATGACTTTTTGTAATTTTTATCTTAGTAATTTGAAGTTTTACAGGCATTAACAGTAACACTATAGGAGATGAAAATTTTAAAGTATTATATTAGTTTATTTATGAGCTGGGGAGTTAATATAATATTTAATAGTGATAAATAATGTCAATGAAAAATGTTGCAGGCGCTCCAAATTTATTTGAAAGCACTCCAAATTTTATTATTACTTTCTTTAACACTTTTGAAACAAAAGTTCGAATTACTCTTGACGTTTGAGTACGAAATATCGAAATTTACAAATATAATAACTTAAAACTACTGATTTTTTTAAAAAAATATTTTAAAGTAGTTTTGAGTTATTACATTGGTTAATTTTGATATTTCGTACTCAATCTTCAAGATTAATCCAATTTTTGTTTCAAAAGTGTTAGAAAAAGTAATAATAAAAATTGGAGCTAATTTAGAGGACCTGGAACATTTCTCATAAAGGTTATTTATCGCTAATATTATATTAGATTAACCTTCTAACACATAAGTAAATTAATATAATGCTTTAAAATTTTGTGTATAATCTCCTATAGTTTTACTCTTAATAACTGTGTAATTTCAAATTGCTAAGATAAAAATTACAATAAGTCATTTTAAAGGTCTCTGGTCGCCTTAATGTTTATCTGTTTATGCTTGAAATAAATGACGACAATATTTGATAATGCAATTATTGTCTATGTGTCGGCAATTTTAATATATATATATATACTCTTTCTTTCCTTTAAAGGTAATTCTTGCGGACATGCGATTGATTAAAATTAGTAGCAGTTTTCATGGATATTGCGTTTTTATTTGTATATCTGTTGGACATTCATGCCTGAAAGTCTACAGACATCTAACGGCTAGAAAACAACTACTTTCAGTCTTTGTACTCGCGAACTATGCAAAGAAGCCTTAAGCCTGAAACTAGCCGCACATTCCTTTCAAAGAATAAAAGAAAAGAAAGATTCAATGCGGTTGACCTTTGAGAAATATAAAACGCCATGAATCTGAGAGATTTTACGCAGTTATTTGGAAGTATAAAATATTCTCATTCGGAAGTTTATTCCTAAAGAATTAATTTTCCAATATTTTTTTTGAAATATCAATTACCAATTTCCAAAGAATGAAATTCAGTAAAACAGATTCTAAAAATTTAAATAATAGGTTTAATTAATTATATTTTAATTTTAAAATATTCAGACTCGTATGCTTAGTTTAGAAAAAAATGTAGTTACGAAAAAAGGGTACAGTTAAAAAAATCATTTTTATAAAATTACTTGCATATTAAAAACAATAAAATCAATTATTATTCAAAATTAATAGCCTGAAGTGTTATTTAAAAGGTTAAAATATGCGAATGCATTCTTTTTAATTACCTTTTTTTCTAAAAGTAACACAACTCATCAGCAGAAATCCATATTCATGAAATGAAGGATATCTATTGATCTAGTTAATTTTTTTAGTGCTTTTATGATTTCATAAAGGACATTTTTAGTTTAGAAATGACAATTATTTTGCTTTTATGTAATATCAAAACTGAATTTCAAACAGGAAGAAGTTAATGAATAAGAAATTTTGAATTATGCAGTTTTATTTTCAGATGTCGGTGTGCATTTTGTTCTAAAAGGAAATGTTTTAACAATAGATTTTAAGAAATTACATTTAAATATGTATCTGAATTTTGAAAATACACAAACTTTGATTATATTTTTCTACTACAAAATTTAAGAAATGGAAAGAAACTAGGGTTCTCATGAATTAATTATCTAGAACTATATATAAATCAATTTCAACTTTTGGCATACAACATATAAATGCTTTCGAAATTTACTTAGAATAGTAACATTGATAAAAGTTTTTGTAATTTATTGAATAATTTTATCAAAATGAGCTGAATTATACTATGTGAACTTGAATTATACTACTTCACTTGTATACTTGAATTATACTACTTACTTATAAATGAATTATACAAATTTGAAATAATTATAAGATATCAATAAAAAATCAGTGCTCAAATAAAGAAAGAATGAGTGAAAAAGAAGAAAAACATTGAAGTTTCTGATCATTTCATCGTTTCTTATTGAAACTGGCATCTTCCCCGTAAATCTGTTTTGAATATCAGTAAATTTCTGCAAAATTGCGACAGTACCTTTGAATACTAATTATAGTATTTTGATTCCTGATTTTGTGTCGGCATTTGATATATAACAATATAAGGGGGCGAAAGTAATTTGTTTTCCTTTAATAAATGTTTATTAAGCTTTTAATTGGCTTATATATTTATTGTTGCTAATAAAATGTCTTATATATTAAACACCTACGTCTGGGCACAGGGATAGTGTGTCTTCCCTGTGATCTGGAAATCCTGGGATCTAGACCCGGTTCGGGGATCTGTTCTATCAGTGAGATGTGCAAATACGCTCTCTTTAAAAAGGAAATGTGCAGGAGAATGTAATACGTGAGTAGCTAAGATGTACTCTTGGCCCTAGTTGGCGCTATTTAAAAAAGAAACTCGCTTTCGACATAAAATCGCTGACTGTATCAGCGATCTTGTCCATGACAAGTGCAATTGAAAACATCAACAGATACTTATTTGATTTATCAGAAAACTTATTTAGATGCCTAAAACACATTAGCAACTAAATGAATGAAATATAGGATTTTGCCCCCTTCTTCAAAATGCACATTTGCATCAATTATGGATAAAAAAAATTAAAGAAAGCCTGTCGTAATGTGGGGATGTAAAAACTATATTTTAACAAAGATGATTTATTGCAGTATACTTCGTCTAAAAGTTGAAGATCATAATAATGTTTTTCACGTATAAACAAGTAATATAAAAAAACAGATTTTTTTTCTAAATAAATTCCTGCTTTGGATATCAGGACTAATTTATTTTAATTACTTTTTATTAAATAATTACAATTGTTGTTCTCGTGTAAAGTTTTACAGGAAAGGATGGTGTGCAGTAGCTTCTGAGAATATAGACCTCTGACAACCCGAATAACGATCCCCTTTAACTCAATACCCCCAGTGGTATCACTCTCGACACAGAGAACTTTGTGACCAGGTTCGAACTCTCACCACAAGAGATGCGAATCCAATGCCCTACCAACCAGGCTATCCGACTTTACAATTGCAACTACTATTAAGGAGCGAAAATTTGTTTTTAATTAATTATTATCAATATAATGAATTAATATTTAAAAAAACTGTATCAACATGAAATGTCACCTACTGCAAGTTTAAAAAATTACTTGAACGTGATTGGATAAATAAAATTTATTTATTAATGATTGAAAATTTGAACAAGATACATATACTTATAGAGAGTGTGTGACCGAATAAGAGGAATTGAATGATAACTCTGAGAGAGAACATTGTCTTATTAACCCTAGAGACGTTATTAAAATGCTATGTTCAGATAGACAGCCAATAGATTTCGTAAGCATTTTCTCTTCCCCACATTTTTTTTTCATTTCTAAGGAAGTCATTTACATCTCGAATTCTTATAGGATTATACTGAAAGAAATTTCAAAATCGTTAGCTCAAGTGTATCTACCAAAATGCTGCATTCAAAATGAATAGTTTCTGAAAATTCCTCCTTTTCTTGAGTCAGTAATTTCCACTTCTCGAGATACCTTTAACATCGGGTTGCTTGACAAATGAAATGCACATTTTTGAGATTATGGGGCTCTCTGTAGCACTATAGTACAATAATTTTGATGCGCTAAGCACACCGAATATTACTTTCTCTTTTAAATAGTTTAAAGAATGTATAATGCTCTTCAAATTCGAAAACTAGATTTTGACAAATCTCCACATATTAGACTTGCCCTCAGTTCAAAAAACATACGTTTAGGAAATGTCTGCCTGTAATTCAGTTATCTGTGACAAAGATAGCTGAAAACACTTTCAGTTTGATGGTTGAAAACCAGTTTATGTCTTTACACCAGATTTGCAGATTTCTATCAATTTTTGAATAAAATATGATCAACTTTCTCAACAATGGTCAATCAATGTCCAGCTATATGAATTTAAGTTATCTAGATGAAGACAGAGCAAAGAGGGCTATATAGAAAAGTTAAGGTATAGATTTAACTTCTCTAAGGCAGATACTTACCAAATTTTGCGCCAAATCCAATAAAAAAATTAACTATCTATTAGGCTTTATTTCTAAGAATATTTTAACACAATATCTTCAGAAAGTTTTGATTTAAATACTACAAACTTGACACGGAATATTATGACTACATGTGCAATTGTGTGTCACCTGTTGGTTAAATTTGGTTGTCAAAAATATTTATAAAACCCAAATCTCTTTTTTAGATGCTATTAACGCTATGCCCACATGAATTAATTGCCAAAAGTCTTGCCGAAGATGACACTAAAGAATCAGTCGAAATGCTAAATTTGAGCCAAAATATTTCGTAACCAATGCACACCAATTCCTTGTGGTTCTGGGGAAAGATATCTTGAAGCCAGAATGTGCGAGAAACTTTTGAGAAGACCACTATGATACATACAAAAGAAAAATCCCCAAAATTATCTCTGAAATTTGGAATGTTATATGTGGTATATAGGAGATGGAACTTTAAACATTGCTATTTATATCTGTTTTATGTTGTTGTTGTTACCAATGACACTTGCCAGTGGGCAACCCCCCACTGATACAGCAGCAGATTTAAGACGAAAGGAGCCTCTCTTGTTTTTAAAGTTGGGCCAAGATTACGAAATAGATACACACTCCCCACATTTGCTTGAACAACCCTTTTTTAAAGGGGGGGGGGCACAGTCACACACCTCACAGATAGCACACAGAAAAACAATCATGTCCGGACCGGGATTCGAACCCGGGACCCCCCGAGCACCAAGAAGGCGCACTATCTCTGTGCCTGAGAACCGACATATCCCATTTATGCCATAATAATAGTCAAACTAAATATTTAACCAGCTCATTATAAGACAGGCATACTGTGACCTTTCTTCACAGTTTCGTCTTAATTTATCGTGAATGTTATTATTATTGTCATTACGTTATCATTATTGTGAAGATAAAAATTAATACAAATTATAGCATAATAGTAGTCTACCCTACAGAACAAAGCATTTCATACAGTCTATTCCCAGAGAAGAAGTCATATAGACCAAATGCCAAAATATAGGTCAAAATAAAATCCCCAGCACGAAGAAAGGTGATTAAGAATCGCTTATAAGAAGGAAGACGATATATCATCATTGACTAAGAATGATATTAAGTTTCTTTATTAGGCAATAAGATTTGTTGTGGATTTGTTTCAATATATACTATGTTAACCACCATTTCTTATTTATCCAAATTTTTACTCCATAATCTCTTTTAAAAAGAGTAGGTGTTATTCAGCAATAATTATTATAAAATATATTATAAAAAAAATATTTTTAAAAAACACAAAAAGCTTAATTTATTATATATTATTATAATGTTATTACTAGATACCTTTTGAATTCCCACATTGTCTAAGAGTTCTTTATTTTATACACCTAAGGGAACGCAATGACTCAAAAACATATCAAGTTAAATGAGGGGATTTTAATTTAGTTGAGGTAGGAAATATTCACTAAAATGGTACATTGCAACACGCACGCTGTGTGTTTCTTAAAAATTTTAAGCTGAAGTTTCGCTAAGTACGATTTTTATGATGAGACTTATTACATCAAAGCAGTTAGTGTGGAAACGGGAAGTGGGAATTTTGAAGACACTTTCTATTTTAACTAGTAAATGAAAAAAAAAAACATAGTTCATAAATTTTGATTGTTTTCAAAATGCTTTACCTATTTATTTTGTCTGTATATGATATTTTTCTGACAGCATTGTTTTTAATTTCTAATAAACAAAAATAACCGGAACTATGCAATGAAAGATGTAACAAAACCCTGGGATTTCTAAAAGATAGAATCTTCCAAGTTTTCTTTTCAAATGAATCTGATTCATGATATTAGGGCATTTTGCTTTAAATGTTATCTTAAGACATCACTATGAGAATTCACCTCTAAAAAATTCAAAATTGAAACTCTATATTAATCCTGAAGTGAGGAGGTATTGTATATCAGACTACTAAAGTCATTTCATGACCATCATTACTTGCACACTTTTACAATTAGGTGCACTAGATACCTTTTAAAATATTTCAGTTATTTCTTTGCGCGACGTCAGTGAGATCGCACCTCCCAATTAGTATTCTGGTATTACACAAGGCTTAAAAGATGGTTCAGAAATTTATTTATCGAAATATCATCCGATTTACTGATTCCCTTATGAATCAGAACTCCAGAGATTTTTAAATTAAGCAGAAAGTGATGTTAGTGATGAGGATATTTAGACAGAAGATTTATTCAATGAAAGTTTTCATTCGACTGATTTTGATATATATGTTCAAATATAATTAGCTTTACTAGCTATAACGTATTTTGAAATATTTCTAATATATAATGTTATACCATGTAATATGTTTACAGAATTTACAGGATGATACAGAACTTAAAGGGTAGAAAGTCTTCCACTTGTTTTGGGAGTCTCGGATTCGCGTATTGGTTCAGCCATGGCTGCTCATCACCTTGTGTTCTATCTGTGAGACGTGTGAAAGAGACCCCTTGTAAATAAGGGTTGTGCAATAAAGTGCACAAAGTGAGTGTTATTAAAGTGCAATAAAGTGAGTGTTATCTTAATATTAGCTAGAAGGCAGATTTATACTCTCTGTCATTCAGTCAGGGGTCTTTATCCTCAGAAGCTACTGCACTCACCTTCGGTTGCGACATGGATATGACGTCATCATCACCATCAAGAAAAATATCTGCAGAATATAGCAGCTGCTTTTCCTTCTAATGCTTTGTTTAGAAAATTAAATTTGAGTGTAAATAAAATGCGAGCTCGCAAACTGCACCTCCCTAGTTAAGTATAAATTTTCATCTACCCAGTTAAGAATTTAACAAAAATTATTTAAAAAATTACCCCCCCCCCCCATTTCGAAAAGAAGTAATAAGGAAATAAAAATAATAACAAGAAATGAAATCATGAAGGTAGGATAAAAAAAAAAAGGAAAACGTTTAAGGAAAAAATAAAAGAAAACAAAGAAAAATGTTGAATAAGAGTATTTTTAGCTAACTATATATTTAATAAAAAATCAAGAGGGTTTTTATCGCAAAATTGAGTGCAGAAATTCTGTCTATACCTTATTTTTAAATATATTTCATTAGCATCCCGTTGGCTCTATTTTGGGATACATAATGTAATTTTGGATAGCGGTCAGAATAGTGCCTTACTTGGCGTAATCTCTCCCTCTTCTGCGCCAAATTAGAGGTAAGATGTTCAGCCTCTACGGATTTAACGTATACCAGACTAGCGCACGCGGTCTTCGGAGAAAAAGGATTTCGAACTAATTACAGAGCGACCTGGGTACCAAAGTATTAAAAACAGGAACCCCCGGTTGCAATTTACATGAAAGGAAATTGATTCAAAATTTAATTTACAAAATGTGAGCACAACGTTTGTGTAATAGTCTCATTTTTCTTGTTTTAGCTGTAGTTCTGTTGCAGATTGTTTTTTATGTTGATTGGTTTAATATCTTTATCATTATTTTTATTGTAAATCAATTCATGACATTTATTATCGCTGAGTGAAAGCAAAATAGTTATTTCCATACATACAATGCGTTTTAATTAAGACATTAATGATAAAAAAATTAAAATACTGTTATTTGTATTGTTATAAGGTTTCTCACGTAAGTTAATTTGCTCTATATCTGGGACATGTTAAAATAACATAACGCTATCCTGTGCTCCCGGTGCCTATAACACTATGTTATCTAACCAGTTGGATGAAAACAAGATGGGAGAGGAAAAAAATTAACAAATTTGTTAAAGGAAAGAAAGAGACGATATAGTATTCAGGAATATCCAGAGAGAATGTCATCGGTGTCAAATCCTACACAAATCTATTCAATTTTTTGCTGCAGTTATAACTGCATGGAGGGAACAAGAATACTTAAAGAAATGGTGACTATGGGTTGAACTTACAGGGAAATTAGACTAACAACTGAAAAGGGGGAAATATGTGAAATTACATTGTAAATATGGCATATAATATATGGTATATAGATCTCATCTGAAGAACATCCTCCAATCCGATATGATGACAAAATGGCAAAAGGAATGAGAAGATGACTAAACAGGCCGTTCAACATATAACCTAATACCAAAAGTTCCTCTCTGCGCTGCCAACTGGGACAGCACGAATGTCCTTTTCTTCACTGGACACGGTCCATTCCCGACATACCTATACAGATTCCATCTGGTCCACTCTCCTTACTGTAGCTGTGGGGAAATAGGATCTCCAATTCCTTATGTCACAGAATGCCTACTCACTCTCTCATGGCACATGAGAAAGCCAGAAAGAAGTCTCGAAGAAGAATGGTACAGAAGAGTTGCATCAAGTATCAAAATTTACTCCTTAGTAAACTATATTCATAAATATCAAGACCTCTTCAAGATCTACAATAGCTGAGGTCATAATTCCCCTTGTGAAAATCAACCAAAATTATAACTTATAAGTCCCTCAAAAGTGCAGATTTTATGATGGAAATCAAGATCCCAGAACCCACATGGACGTTACGTATTTCTGACTCTATAGTGATTGTTTATTTGCCATACATATGTTCACAATTTAATTTGTCAATTCACCCCCTTTTCAGTCGGTAATCTAATTCCCCTGTAATTTCAACCCGTAATCACCCTTTATTTCAGTATTCTTGTCCCCTCTATCCAGTTATGACTTCAGCAAAAAATTGAACAGATTCGAGTAAGATTTGACACCGATGGCATTTTCTCTGGGAATCCCTTAATGCTGTATTGTCTCTTTTTTTCCTTTAACAAATTTTTACTTTTGTTTTCTCTCTCTTTCTTTCAATTTCTGCTCATCCAAATGGTTAGATAACTTAGCGCTATAGGCACCTGGGGCACAGGATGGCGTTATGTTTTGCATGGCATATAAACAATCGATGAAGAGTCAGAAACATGTAACTTCCGTCTGGGTAATGAGATTTTGAGATCCATTATGAGATCTGCACTTTTGAGGGACTTTTGACGTAATAATTTTGGTATTGTTTATCTCAGCTATTGTTGTTCTTAAAGAGGTCTTGATATTTCTGAATATGGTTTACTATGGAGTAGATCTTGTCACGGGACATATATTATAATTTAATATTTTTGTGTTAAAAAAGATCCGTTAAACACCTTTTTAGTATAAACAAAAAATTTCAAATAACTTAAAAATACGAGAATTTTTCTGAAAATTGTTACAACTAGCCCCTATTTCTAAATTCATAATCTTTGAATCAAAATATCCTTTTTTATATCCTTTTTTTATTTAGGAATAAATACGTGAAAGGGAAAAATACTCTACTTTTTTATTGTACAAGAAGGGACTTGAAAAACACAATAAATAAGATATTGAAGATTAGTGTCAAAATATTAAATGAAATTCAATCTCTTCAATCTTTTCATTTTTTTTTAAATATTAAAACTAAGTTAACATTACCCCATCTATAATCTTTGCACCAAAATCTTAAATCATTTTCTTATATCCAGACAAATATGTGATATGTAAAAATTACACTTTTTGAGTGTCTATATTTTGAGTGTCTATATATTGAGAAGTGAACTCAAAGTTACAGCTAGTAAAATAATGAAGATTTATGCCAAGATAATGAATTGAAATTTAATACATTTGATTTTTTTCCCAATATTGAGGTATTAAAATGAAAACGAATTTAGGACAAAAACATTTTCTTAATAAATGCAAATCATGCACTCAAAGTTAATATAATTATTTTATAAATCATTTTATGGTAATCAGATTTGTAGTGCTAAAGCAATTTGGATATCAAAAGATTAAGAATATATTTTTAATTATATTTAAAGCCCTACAAAATTAAAGACAGAATGCAGTTGGCTAAGTAAGTAAGAAATAAAAGGGATAACACACCTTTGAATATTATTGAAACGGTCTTTTTTTAATTTACTTTTAGCTGCCTCAGAAAAGTGAATGAAAATTTCGGTCAATTAAAAATTGAAGTTATTTTTAATGGTTCTAGTTGTTGATGTTGTTTTTAATGGTTTTAGTTGTTGATGTTGTTTCTAATGGTTCTAGTTGTTCATGTTGTTTC
>JAOUZG010030082.1:1013510-1047170 GCA_026289955.1 Argiope argentata
TTCATGTTGTTTCTAATGGTTCTAGTTGTTCATGTTGTTTCTAATGGCTCTAGTTTTTCATGTTGTTTCTAATGGTTCTAGTTGTTCATGTTGTTTCTAATGACTCCAGTTGTTGATGTTGTTTCTAATGGTTCTAATAATTCTAGTTGCCCTGGACAGGCTCGCTGAATCTTCAGTGATTTTAAGCCGAATAAGGGTCTCTTGTTTTGAAGTAACACCGACTAGGGCAAATAGTACGATTTAGCTATTCATTCGTCATATTCGTTTGCAAAGT
Source organism: Argiope argentata (assembly GCA_026289955.1). Classification (NCBI taxonomy): domain Eukaryota; kingdom Metazoa; phylum Arthropoda; class Arachnida; order Araneae; family Araneidae; genus Argiope; species Argiope argentata. Next base: position 1,013,785 of record JAOUZG010030082.1, read on the forward strand.
CCCTTTTCATAGAGGAGGGGGGAAGTGCATTTACACATCTTACAGATAAAACAAAGAATGTGGCGTCTGCTAAGCACAACAGTGAACGGAAAAGAAAGCTTACCGAGAGGGATAAAAGAGTCTTAAAAACGTATAAGTGACCCGAAAGCGCAAGCATTCGTTATCCCAGATAACGTCTGTGATGAATAGTCACCTTCAGAACCCTAGTTCCCTAAGAACCATCCAAAGAGAACTCTATGCTTCGAACATGTATGGAAGAGTTGCAATTCTCGAACCGTTGGTAATAGCACGTCATGCTTTACAGTGACGTCAGTGGTGCAAAACCCACAGGCACTGGACCCCACAACAATGGCAGAAAGTCATCTGGTCTGATGAATCCCGGTTCATCCTTTTTCAGACCACTGGACGCATTTATATGTGGAGAACGCCCAGAGAAACATTTGCTTCTGAAGGCATCGTGCCGACTGTAAAGCACGGAAGTGGTCCCCTTATGTATGTGGTGTGATCTCTTGGCGTGGTGTTGTTACGCTTGTTACTCTGCATGGAAAGGTTACAGTTGCCCACTATGTCGCTATCCTAAAGTATCAGGTTAATCAATTTGTCCAAACTGTAATTCCAGGAGAATGCCCATTATATATCAAGACGACAACGCTCCTATCCAAACTGATAAAATCGTGCAAGAAGAGTTTTCAGAGCATGTGGGGGAAGTAGGTCATCTTTCTAGGTCCCCTTAATCACCTGATTTGAACATTATTGAACATTTGTGGGGATATCTGGAGTCAAAACTCCATGCTCGATTCCGACCAACATCTACGATTTCGGCATTATAGGCCGCTCTCCACGAAGAATATCCCAACAGACGTTGTTCATGCCCGCTATGCTTCCATTTCGCGTCGTATACAGTCTGTAATATAGTCAAAAGGGAGGGGAGTCTAACCCGCTATTAATAAAGCTTTTCTCTTCTTTTATAGGTGTTCGTATTATTTTGTCACCCATCTGTATATCTACAATAAATCACATTTCTGTAATATTACATAGATTTAAATTTATTTTATTTCTGTTTTGAGCAATATAACACATTCTAATATACCGATTTCATCATTTTGCCTTCGATAATGTTACAGACACTTTGAAAGCAATTTCGTTCGACACCATAAAAAGAATGATTTCTTTTGTCTTAAAATGAGACTACATATAGAATTTCACAATTTCCCTTTGTTGCCTTTATTTTTCAATGCTGTTTTAACTTTTCAAACAGTTAAGAGAAAACAAAATAAAATAAGAGGAAAAAAATGTATCAGAAAAGATAAAGCACTCAATCCATTTCACGCAAAGGAAGAAGAAGAAAAAAAAAGATAAAATAAAAACAAGTTTAAGTAAAACTTGGAAGGAGATCGAAGCATTTTTTCGGCTAATATTACCGAAAACCTTTTTACTGTATAGAAATAAAAAATAAAAAAAAACTTTAAGAAGCGAGATAAAAAATAGATTAAAATAAAGCCATTCGTACTGGAGAAAATGAAATCGAATTGAAGGAGAAAAAATTGCGTTTTTATATGTCTAAAACGCTGATGAGAGAAAAAAAATGCATAAAAAAACTGAAACCTGCAACGTGAGTGATTTGAAGAACGGAAGTTGAAAATTTTCGCGAAATATAAGAAGCTTCAGAATCCCTGGAGATGTCAGAAAAGTATATCTTGGATTTTTTATACTTATATTCCCCTCTTTTGTTAGATAAATTTATAAGCGTTCTTTTTTTTTAAATATTAAGCTTCATTTAGAGATAAAAGCGATTACTTTTAAGTATAGTCGTTTGCTTATTTCTCTATTTCGATTGTGGAATTAGAAGAATGGTTTGTTTGAGATAAAAATACAATAAATTAATTATCTTTGATATGCAAATGTTGATTTCTTAATGTTGGATACGTTTAAAAATATAAATGGTTTTGTTGAAGTTTTTGAAATCGAAATCCCTTTGGGACAAACATGAAAAAGCAAATTTTTAAGTAGGAATATCGAGGTACATTATTCTATTTTTTCCATCTCAAATTTTTAACTAAAAACCCCTCTAATACTTTGTAATTTAATTTATTTTCAGTTTTTTGTTTCGTAGAACTAATTTTATTATCATAAGCAGGAACATAAAAATTTATGAAATTCAAATGTTGTAAATTATGTATGTCTAGTTTATAAAGTAATATATTTTTCTTAGTCTGGCAATTCTACGAACTTCAGGCTCTGAGACATAAAATATTCTGACAAACCTCAGAAGTACATTTTAAAATGAAAACATTTCTAAATTAAATAACTTTCTACCTATTATTTTGCTTTTAAGCAAAAGAATAGGTAAGATTTTTAAATATGCCTTCATAGTGATATTCATAGAAGTTATAATTATTTGCCAAAGATTATAGTTATTTCATTGAAAATAAAACCTAATTAGGAATTCTTTTTCTTCAAAGGAAAATTTCCTTCTGCAAAATTATTCGTTTCTTCCATGATTATCATGTAAATATACATTCAGTTGCAGAAAGGCATATTACCAACTAAACGTCAATTTCATGATATAAATTTATTTTAAATATTTTCAATAAAAAAAGGAATAATCTTTTCTGTTCTTGTATGTGCACGTCTGTGATAAACGCATATATAATGCAATTTATTTCAAATGTAATTTTAATTAATTAAAAATTAATGAATTTTTGATGTTATTCGGCAAAAATATTCCAAAAATATTGTTCTACAAATAGTGTTTATACAATATTAAAATCATTTTTTAATGATATAACTAATTTTTTTCTTAATTTCGAAATATCTTTAGAAATATCACTTATTTGTTTATAATCAGCACAATTTTTTGTTGCAATAGGATTTAAACTACTTCATTTTTTTGAAACACCATCTTATTAGAATTGCAATGCCATATTTGACTCTAGTGTTATCAAACCCGAACATACAACTAAAGATTTATCTATACATTTTTTACTTTCCAAAATATAGCTTTTCCCGGTCTATTCTTGCATTTTTCTCACTTATTTTAGAGAAACTTTATATAAAAATGTATCTTTGTTTTGAAAATACCATGATATAATTTATATATTTTGCATGGTGAAAGTTCATGATAAAATGATAGCTGAAGGCAAAAAGGCATGAATTCTTACTTCCTATTTTAATCTAAATTTATTTATTGTTTTAGTGCTTGCTATTCATACATTAGAATTAAAAATAATCGGAATCCTAACAGAATAAAAAATTAGATAAATAAAATAATTTCCTTTTTCAATGAAACGCAAAATAAAAACTATTTTTTTTACACAGGAACCATTGTTTTTCTTTATACACATAAATTAAATTCACATTCACTTAATACTTTTTATTCTAAATTCATTTTATAAGTTAGGATAAGATTTATCTTTCATAAATAAATATAAAAATAAAAATTTTATTTTATTTTAATAATATAAGAATTAGATTACAGAAACTGTTTATAGGAATCATGTACGTGTAATTATCAGTTATAAAATTCGGAACTAATTGTAAATAATTAAAATATTTGACAATACCAGTTTATTTAATGGTAATACTTGACAAGCAGTTTTATTATTTTAATAGTGCTTAAAAATGAAATTTGAAAATATGTTTCAATTTTAGGAAGTCTTAATGTTCAGAGTAACATTAGATAAATACAATTTTTTCTTTGTCTATCTGAATTTTTTTAAATTCTTTATCTACTTTGATTTTTTTTGAATTCATTATTTATTTTTAATAACTTTTTAAAATCTATTTTGAATAACTTTTTTAAAAAATCTATTTTGAATCTATTTTTTCTTTATCTATTTCGTAAATAACTGTTTAAAATAAAAAAAAATAATATTTTATTTCAAATTAACTAATTCATCAAATTTTCATAAATTTGCATGTTATGAATGGTCGATCATTAATTATTTTTTATAGATAAATAAAGTTCTTATCCCAAAAAATAAAAGATTTAAACTAAAGATAAGGTTTAATAATCCACTAGGCAAAGGCTTCTGATTCTTAAAAATATATGAATTCAGATATTGTATATGTAAATAGTTATATATCCACTACAATGTATAAATTCTCGTGCCAACAAAAATAAAAATGATTTTTCTCCATAAATCCAACCTAGATTTGTTTCTAGGCCTAAAGCTACGAAAAAGTTCTATTTTTCTTAGTTTTTTAAATACATTTCAACAGTTAGTTTATTTATTCTTTAATACATTTCTACTTACACAATACGAGAAGTAAATTAATGTCCCTCAAGCAACAATGCCCCCTCAAATCGCATTTTTGGCCCACTCTGGACGAGCTTTCGAGTTCCAGAAAACACATCTTTCGCAGGAAGCGGCCATTATTCTCAATTCAAACTTGGATCCGGGGCATTACATCTCAACTGTAACCGTCCACCACTCTAAATCTCAGGAGCTTAAGGCCTTAGGTTTAAGCGTGAAGTGCGATTATAAATGTTCTGAGCTCAGAAAATTCTCCCTGGTCTCCTTAGTCTGTCAGAAAGTGGATGGATAGCCCTTTCAGGTAAAGCCACTCTTCGGTTAGGCCTAATTTATTCTAGATTTATGGAATGCTTCTAATTCAGGTGTTTAACTTCGAAGCGATTGCGGTCGGTAGAAGACCTTTGAGGCGAAGAAAATGAAATCTACGGATGCCGGATAGGAAAGGAATGGAGAGGGATAAATCTCTTGCATTGGGATCTGGGAAAAGGCAGATGCACGTCAAGTTTTTAGCAGATGTGAGTTCATTGAACAAAGTAGGAAATAGATTCCGAAGAGATATTCTATCTGTTTTGTGAATACCATTAAAGATATTTCAAGTTAAAATGGATTGTATTTGGAGATGATTTTAATTTTTTTTGTAGTATGATCCATCATTCTTTAGAAATTAAATTTTATAATGATTTGAAAATATTCTGGAATATTTTGAGTTTAAAAATGATGAAATATTTTTATCTCAAAGTAGAAGAGAGATGATTCAATAATTTTTCGGTAAGAAAATACTTATATAGTGGCGTAAATTTTTTCTAACACAATTTGCAATAAATATGATTAATATATAATTATTATATGCATTATATATATGATAGACAGGATATAGTTAAAATTTATCTTATATAAAGTACATTTAATGAAAGGAGTCATAATAAAGTATATATTTTTGAAAATATTTTATATGCTTTGAAGCAATCAAAATCTTATGACAGACATAAAAATTTATGACAGACATAAAAAATACATTTTTTGTCTCATTGAAAATGAATTTTAGGAATAAATTAAGAAATTCATTTATCTTATAGACATTTTACATATGCTTTATTTATTCATTTTTTTGTTCTTTGATATTTGATTAGATAAGAATTCTGAATTTTTAAAAAAAAATCATTTCTCTTATTATTATCGTACATATGCTTTATTAATTAGTTTTTTTTTGTTCCTGGATATTTGATTAGATAAGAATTCTGAAAAAGCGATTAAATTTTAATACATTTGGAGGCAAACAAAAATCGTTTGATGAATAGGAAAAATATTAATTTAAATATATTTTCTGAAAGTCAAGAAGTGCTCATACAAATCAAACTTCATTCAATTTTGACTGTTCGATGAATGCAAATTCTAAAAATAATTTCATTAGAGCAACAACGTATGAAAAGACTGAATATGATACTGAATATATTTTTCCTTATCTCATAGCATTCCCAAACTGCTTTTGAAACAGTTTTATTAAAAAATAAGTGCTTCAAATTTATATGAAAGTGATTACCATAGGCATGAGTGCTAAAATTAAGTTCTGAAATTTTATTTTATGTTTTTTTTTCATCAACACACACATGACATTGTTCATAAGCCAACATTAAATCTTGCTACTTTTATGTGCAAAATGTTTCTGAATATAACACAGTTGCCATTGTTTAAACTAAAGCAGAAAATAATATCAAATTATTTGCTAATGCATATTTATACAAACATCAAATTTTGTGGAAGTTTAGCAAAACAGACTTCAATAATTTATTTATAACAATTTTCTAAATGAAATTTAGAATGATTAGGATCATTCAATAAAAGTGAATAACATAAATTATAAAAAAAGAAATTACAAAAATCAACGCATATATATTTTTACAGATAATGATTAGAAAGTTAACAAACAAAGTAAACTTTTTTGTCAAGCCCTATATTAAGGACTAAGAATAAGCAATGAAATTTTGATCATTCTACTAAATTTAGAACTATATATATATATTAAAAGTCAAATATATGTATGGTGCCAAAATTAATAAAGTTTACTTTAATTTTCGCATTATTTATATAATTTTTTACACCCAAAAGAAACCAGCCATATAAAAATTAGTATCTTTAATTATTTCAAAAATTATTGTTAGTATTTATTGCTTATCTGAAGCCCCAAAGAGCATATGGCAAATTGGATTGTTCTAGACTCAGTAGTTAGTTTTGTAGAGTATTGCAATCTGAGATTATCATCTACGTAGAACATTACGAAATATACTTAATTTTATTTCACTTTAAAATCCCTATCATGTTCAAACTATTTCTTTGACATTATTTCATTGGAAATATTTAAATATTTTACTACCATTTGTTTATCTGTAATAAGAATAATTTTGAAAAAATGCATCGTTATTATTTATAGATTTTTGTGTTATATCAGGCCTCAGCTGTTATTTTAGTGTGGAAGTGTCTTTGCTACAGTAGCCATAGAAACAGAAAGATATGTATGTTAGATAATCAAAAACTGCTCTAGTAGAAAGTTGTCAAAACATGATGATGACGCATTTTAAAATTGTGCGAATGGAATTTTAATGAAGGGTTGGTCTGTTATTTCTAGATTAAAATAGGAATTCTGTGTAATTGAAACTTATCACATCAACTAAAAAGAAGAATAGTTACGCAAAACAGTAGATCATTTCCCACCGTAAACTAAACCAAGACACATTTCATTATAACCAAAAATTTTTATCCATATTAGTATCCCCCCCAAGTAAAATTCTGGCAACTAATTCAATTATTTTGGAATTAAAAAAATAATATCTATTCTTTTACATTACATTACACTTCCTACATTCATGTATATTAGGATCTAACATAAAAACCGAATAAATAAATAAATGATATTGGAATTATAATAATAATAAATAAACCATAGAAAAGTAAAAAAAAGAAATATATCCCAGACAATAAGTAAAATGTGTGGAATTTAAGGTTGGTTCAATGTGAAAGTATTTCGGAATAATTCGAATTTGCTAAATTTGTGCAAACTTAAGATTTTTCTCATCTAATATGAATACAATTAATAATATTTCAAAATGTTCAAATTTTATCCTTGTTAAATTACTTCGATAAAGTTTTCAACCGTTGTAGAGAAGCTTGAAAAAGCCAGTAGACAACAAGTAGACATTTTGATGCACAGTTCTTTGAATTATCTTTATAAGGCAGAAAGTACTATTTATTTGTTCTTATATTTAAGATATTTATATATTTAAAGAGAGTGTCTCATTTTTAATTTTCAAATGTGACGATAGTTTAAGAGGATAAAAAGATTCTCTTAGCTTATGACATCTTTAATTGCTGGAATGATTATTCTTTGCACGCAGATAACTGATTTAGGTTCGATCTTGAACTTCTTAAGTTCCTCAGACATATTAGATCCTAACAGAGATGGAATGTGTCTGATCAAGTTATGAAGCATTTTAGGATTAAGTATAGCCATCAGATCATATAAACTATCACTCCAAAATGTGATTGATGTTTTTTGTGCAGAAATTGGGTAATAGTTATCTTAATTACAAAATCCGTTTTATATATGCAGTTTATTTTATCAAGAAGTTATTATTCCATAATTTTCGACAATTTAAAATGTATTTCCAATGTCCTGATCACCCTCTGTATATGTAGAAACATTTTTAAGTAATAAATCTATAAAATTGTCATAAATTTTTGGCTACCTTGTTTGAACGTTTTGTATCATCTAAGCAAGTAAATTCTGATAAAGCTCTAGATATAAAAATAGGAGCTATAGAGAGATATTTTGTTTTACAAATCTCGAATCAGAGAATTTTTCTTTGTTTCTAAGTCTCTGAATTTTGAGAATTTGTAGAAAAAATATTTCGATTATTGAGATTGGTATCAATCTGGATAAGACGGGTTATTCAGAGGAAAACGGACATTTTAGAAAGTATCTCTTAAGGGGTGCATGAAATGTATCTTCTCTTTCCTTTTCCGCTAAAGCATTTAATTACAATTTTCTAGCAATTTGCGCAAGAAGTATTTTAATTATGTTCCACATAAAATTACGGAAACATAATTGAAAGAAAATGTGCTAATATTAATGTCAAATTCACATTGAGGAATTATTTTCCAATGTAGATGTAAGAAATTATTTGGTACTAACCTAATAATTCAGTGTAATTTGGTACCAACCTTATAATTCAGTGTAATTTGGTACCAACCTAATATTCAGCAAATATGAATTTATTTGCCTTTAATTTCTGCATATTTTGTGAATCACTGCCCAATTGATTCTAGCTCAAAAATTGTAAGTACATTGGTAAAACTCTTAATCCTGTAGTTTTTATCGCATATGTCAATATTGTGGTGAAAGCTTTCTAAGCCAAATAACATCCACGGTATACAAGTAATGACTTATGTTTGTTGTTTATGTAACTCGGCTACAAAACAGACCTTACAAGTTCGGTCCAATGTCAATCCGCATCTGTCAAAATGGTGACCAGTGACCTAGAATAAGCGACTTTCATGAAGCTGTTGTGGCGCCCTCTATCGGTAGCAAAAGTCATGAGATGCGTTAAATACAACATCCAACATTATCACCATCTCTTACACACACTCGCCATGAGCTTTGCGCAAGTGTATCGTTCGTCTAACCATCGACTCACTGGAGGGAGAGTTTGTGGTGAAAGCTTTATAAATTAGAAAATATCCGGTACACAAGTAATTACTTTTGTTGTTTGGTTATGTTACTCGACTCAACCCTAAATGTTAGAAGTTCGATTATGGGGCAATCCGCATCAGCCAAAATATTACTAAGAATTCATTAAAAACGATTCATACATTCAGCAATTGATACATTTTACAATGTACAGCTCCTGATAATTAGATACTTTTGGAGCAGCTTTACCACATGAAATTCTTGTTCCGAAAAATAGAACTAATCGTTTCAAATAAACTGTTTGCAACTTTTGTAGAATATATGAAATATTAATTCTAAAAGGGTATCGATTGTAATTCTACGCCATACCTTCATAGCAATAAAGGTTTGATTCGTAGAAAGGAAGAAAATGATGATAGGATTCAGCGAAAACAGAAATTCAATTAACAGTAGAGAGTGAATATTGATAATTCCTTATTACTGCAGTCTCCCCATTTCGATAAAATTCGAAACCTTTAGCCAGAAATTAACAATTCCTATTCCGCTTCGATTAGCATCCAATTAACTGTTCACCTGAGAATTAGAAATTATTCGGTTTGGAAACCACATAGAATCCGCATCATCATCATCGTCGTCTTTTGAAGTTCGCCCCAAAATACAAAAGAAAATCGAAAGTTATCATCGAATCAAACATCACAAATTTCAGGTTACAAAATCACTTCACTTCCCATCCCTCCAGTAAATTCGAAACCTTTCAAAAGTCTTAGAAACTTATTAGTGGGAGAATTTATTAAATTCCAGAAAGTTTTCTGCGACGAATGATTCCGGTTCGGAAATATATTCACTAAAATCTTGGGAATTGAAGTAATTTATGCTGAATTATGTTCACGTAATTGGTATCTTTTTCGCAGCCCTGGTCCAATTTATCATTTGGTATATGTATAGAGCCTCGATTAATAATAATGTCTTACGTTTGCTTGTTCTCTTTTGCCTGATAAATTGGTTTGTGCTATTCCCAGCATTAATGATGGCCTGACGTTAACAATAAATCGAATCATCTCCTGAAACATGCTTCTTGATTTACGAGTTGTAATGCGATTTTAATCTTCGACAGCAGAAGGCGTATTTTCAGGGGATGCCTAGAGTTTCATGGAAATTAATGTGATTGGAAAAGTAAGATTCGAGAGGAGATCTGATTTTAAAAAATTTTAATCTTAAAAGAAAGTGGAGAAATAATTTTCCAAGAAAATCGATTGGAAATATTTTTTACCAAGGATTATTTTTGGCATTTTGATAAATATGAATTAATGAATCTTAAAATTAAAAGAACAGATTTTAAGAGTTAAAGTTAAGGGCTGTGATCGATTAATAATATGGTAATGCAATTACTTTCTTGTTGATGTTGATAAAACATTATTTTAAACCTTGGCAATTATTCAACGCTCTGATGTTTTTATTTATTTTAATTAAATTTCCTTTCTAAGCATCACAGATTTTTTTTTGATAAATTTGTTATTAATTGTTATTTAAAGTATGAAAAAATGTCAATTTTATTTCCTACTTATGATTATGTTTTAATGCTGCATATAATTGTAAAATATGTTTACTATAGTAGAAATATACTTTACATGTTTATAAACATTTACTCAAAATTTTTATTTTATTTACAGTAAATTAGATAAATAGAATTTTATATTTTTTCAAGCGCTTCTTTCCTTTTAAATAAGCTATATGCTTTCAAATATTTGTCCAATTTATTTCTTTGAACCAAAAACTTAGAAGAAATATAATTTTTTGCAAGATAACTCAATCTATATAAACATTTACTGTAAATTTAGGAAATAAAGGAAATATATTTTATTTATTATATTTTAGAAAATAGCAATCTTCACATAATTATAATTTTTTTAAAAAAATAATTTTAATACAAGATTAAAGTATTATTTAAAATTCCAAATTCTAAATTTTTTTGTGTTAAAATATCCGAACACATTCGAAACACTTTCTTGGAAAAACATAGTGTTGAAATATTTTAACGATATTTCTAGATTTAAGATTAATCAAAACTAATAATAAATGCGTATTTAATACTAATATTTATACTTTTTGAAAAGTGAAAATTAATGGCATAAATTCTAGCAAATTCCTAACAAACATCAAACTTCAAATCAAAACCCCCTACTCCTATTTGAATAAAATTTATACCAAAGTAAATTACATATTTTACAACTTTCCAAAGTAAATTACAAAATTTTCTCTATGGAATGAACTGCAAGTGAATGCTTATAATAATAAGTAAGTAAAAATTCAATCATTCAAAAATTTATTATGAAACTTTTAGTAAATTTATGATTTATTTAAACAATATGCTGTAAATTAAAAAAGTATTCACACAATTTAAAATCATTTTATTTCATTTTCTAGACAATAAAATAGAGAGAAAGTACTCCAAATTTGATATAAATATGATAATTATATTTGGGCTATTTGATATGAAGTAAGCAACAAATGAGTAAAAATCAACTTTGACAAAAAGGCATTAAAATATACAGTTACATGTTTAAATAATTAATTATGAGAGTATGTACTTAAAATTCAACACATTTATTGGATCACATTTTATACCACGTTTATACATTCTTAATCCTTATCGTAATAATTGCCGGCTTGCTGGCACAGAGGTAGCGCGTCTGCCTCGTGTTCTGGAGGTCCCGGGTTTGAGTCCCGGTTCGGGCATGGTTGTTCCTTATCGTAATAATTGCCGGCTTGCTGGCACAGAGGTAGCGCGTCTGCCTCGTGTTCTGGAGGTCCCGGGTTTGAGTCCCGGTTCGGGCATGGTTGTTCCTTATCGTAATAATTGCCGGCTTGCTGGCACAGAGGTAGCGCGTCTGCCTCGTGTTCTGGAGGTCCCGGGTTTGAGTCCCGGTTCGGGCATGGTTGTTCTTCTGTGTGTTATCTATGAGATGGGTGAATGTGCCCCCCTGTAAAAAGGGGATGTGCAAGCGTATGAGTGTGTGTTTCATCTTCATATGAGCTAGAAGTCAGACTTCTGCCCTGGGGTGCTGAGGGGTTCATACCCTCAGAAACTACTGCACCCCTCTTTCCGCGGTAAAAAGCGGACACGACATCATCATCATCGTAATAATTTTCTGGAATTTTTTGCATTTGGCAGAAAAACAGCTTAGATTCATATATTCTGGCTCGGCAAATGCTTTAATTGAATTTGCATTAGGATACATTCCAACAGCCTTAAGGATATTCAGTAATCCTATAAAGCCTTCATTAAAATGTATTACAGATATAAATGTCCCTTATGCTGAGGATTCAGATCCTCTTCAAAAAAAAAATCCATATTTAAAAAAAAAATGTTGTTAATATTTGACGTGCTTTGAATTGTTTCTTCTAGTTATTTTAAAGTCTATTTCTGGTTCACAATCATTACGAAAATATTGATACCTTGCCTTCTAATGAATGTAGAAACAAAAGCAAACCTGTTTTGAGTAGCTCAAAGTGTGGTTTATTCAGTAAAGAACTAGATAGGCTAGTTTTTTTTCATACATTTCTTTTCGAAATGATTTTTTTAATGAAGTTTTTAGCGAAATTTGACCTTTTCAACGTGTTCAGATGCCTTAAGAATCATACATTTTAATTGGAAACTAAATCTCTAAACTCTTTTCTTCACATTAAGAAACACGTATCCGTTTACTTAAACGGTATTTTAACAAACTTTAAGAATGTCTATATTAAAATAAATGAAAATAGATAATGGAATTCTATAAAAATTTATTCCAAATTAAGTTGAAAGAATGTCAAATCTCATGCGGAGCAATTTTACAAAATGTTTCTGAAATCTGAATCTGTTTTCAAAATTAATGAAAAAATGTTGAATGAAAGACTTAAAGGTATTTTTTATACAGTAAAAATATAACTTATGTCAATGCGGGGAAAAATGTTATAATCATATCAGAAATATTGCATACATTAAAAGACAGCAAAATATAAACATAAACAAATTACTAGAGAATTATAAAATTATTGCTTCATATTATAAAATATGAATGATTATGAACTGTATGGCTTATTCAGAATTAACGCCTGATATGTATTTTATTGTGCACCAACAAATGTTTTACAATATTAATAAAGTAACTATGCGTTTGAAACAAGAATAATTGCTTGCAAATATAGCATAATAAAAATATATTTCTTTACCCTAAAGATTTTTTAAAAAATAATTATTTAACATTTTAGAAACAGATATTAATGGGTAAAATTAAATGTTATAACAATTAAAGAAATTAAAATTGAATTCAATAAAAATAGGATTTTCTATGCACTTGTTAGTTGTTTAATGAAGCATTGCCATTTTATCTCAAAAGGGCACATCCTACCAGACAGACAGACGATTAATTAACATTAAACACAATTACACTAAGGGGCTGTATGTTTGTAACTTCTCTCAAAACTGTTGGTTAATTATCTGCATACACTCTTGATTAAATTTTAATCAGAAAATTGTGGTAAACCTAATGGGTAATCTCAAACGAGTTTAGAATAAGAGTAATTGAAATAACAATGTACAGCTGAAAATTAAAACATCAAATATAAACACTTGTAACGTAATTATCTGTTATCTTACGAAAGGGAAATGTTTTCAACTATTTAAAATAATTATCTTTAATTTTTCTGGAATAGTATAAAATAGGTGATTTATGTATATATAAATATTTCCAAATGTTTAAATATGAATTGTTTAAATTTTGAATGAAATATTTTCCAAACTTTTAAGATGTTTTAAATTTTAATCGAAATATTTCTTCATGAAATGTAGCAACATTGCTGCTTCAGTTTTAAATAATCCATTTATTTATTTTAAAACTTTGGGTATCTATTTTATTTTCAAGAATATGGTTCCCGAACCTGTTCAATTTCTTGATCCACAAATTTGTTACGAAACTCTAAATCTGTCTTCCCACTGACAAAACTGGTCCGATAAAAATTCAGCATACCAGTTTAGTAAGTGTAATATTATTGCTTTGTCAACGCTTTGTTAACATCTCAAAGAGAGATTTAAATAGATACTTTTAGAGGTTGTTCGCAATGAAAAAATGGCTTTCCCTCATAGTCAAAAGGGCAAATGATTCGTCATTTTAATTTTGTGGAAAAATCAATGTATCTTAATACTTTAATATAATCTATACTTAAAACTATCTTCTCAGATAAGTTTTTGAGAATCAATGAGTTTAAAAGAGACATCATGCGGTTAAGAGTACTATATTTAAGTATTAAATACTGAATTTCGGAAAGAGGATCTGTTAAAACGAAATTTCCCGTAGGAGTCTTTGTTATACAGGGTAAGTCAAAATGAATATAGCGATTACAAACGGCTATAACTATTTAATGAAAAAAGATATATCGATAAGATTTACACAGAATGTAGACGGAACTTCAAAATTTATTAACGTAAAGCGCACGTGCAGCCAAGCGGATGCCTGCGCATGCGCGAAATCGAACTTCGCAACGACAAGAAACCTGTTCAGCGCGGCGTCTCATTAGTGGAAATGGCTAGTCTCGTGCAGAAAGCATTCTCTGTGTTGGAATTTCACAGTTGTCGTTCTGTTATTACAGTGCAGAGAAAATTTCGTCAGCGGTACAATGAAGAACCTCCAAATGCGAACAACATACGCAGATGGCATCGGATGTTTGAGGAAATCCCTGTGATTTCTACCTATGGGGTTATGTGAAAGACAGAGTGTTTGTGTTTCCCTTGCCCAAAACAATTGAAGAACTGAAAGTACGCATTTGTAATGCGCTTGAGTCGGTTAATGAACAAATGCTTCAGAATGTATGGCGTGAAATGGAATACCGATTAGATGTTGTCCGTGTGACCAAGGGAAGTCACATAGAACATCTATGACTTCTGTATATAAAATTTTGAAGATTCTTCTACATTCTGTGTAAATCTTATCTATAAATATTTTTTCATTAAATAGTTATAGCCGTTTGTAATCGCTATATTCATTTTGACTTACCCTGTACATTGATTTTAAAAGTGACGCCATCCTCTTTTAAGTTCTGAATTTAAACTAAAATCTCATGAACTGTTGACATAGGAGCCTAAAATTAAGTATTTTAATCTACACTCCTGCCCATAAAGTAAGGATAATTAGGAGTCATGGAGATTCGAGACCTAAAATACATATATAGCCCGTAAAATGATTGCACACACCTTCAAAAATCAATGAAAATAGCAGCTCAAAG
Source organism: Argiope argentata (assembly GCA_026289955.1). Classification (NCBI taxonomy): domain Eukaryota; kingdom Metazoa; phylum Arthropoda; class Arachnida; order Araneae; family Araneidae; genus Argiope; species Argiope argentata. Next base: position 1,028,983 of record JAOUZG010030082.1, read on the forward strand.
ATGTCACTGATAGTATAAGATAGATAGTCACAACGAAGATAGTATAAGACTTTGATATATAAGGAATACAAGCAAAGAAGTAATGCAAGGGCAAGCAAGTGCTTTATAAACCTTTCATTGCAATAGCCGTACAATTAGGACATAAAGGTCGTATTGTGATGATTTTTCAGTTGTAGACCGGCCAATTGCAATGTGGGCGTTTCCAGCTGGACATATCTAAAGAACTTGGAATCGTACAGTGTCATATATAGGCTTTGGGGTCAATTCCAAGATGATGGTAATGTGAGTAGTCATAGCTTAGGTCACTCCCAAATTACAACACCAAATGAAGACAGATATTTAGCAGTTACTGCCAAAAGAAACAAACAGAGCGTAGCATCAGACCTGTCTCGTCAGCTCTCAGCAGTCTCTGGTGCTATAGTTTTAATGCAAACTGTATACAGGTGCTTATATTAAATTGATCTATATGCTCGTAGGCCTCTCAGATGTGTTCCATTTACTTCAACTCACTGTTTCATGTGATTTGCCTGGAGAAGAGAACACGCATTGAGGACACCACAACAGGGGATTCTTGTGATCGACAAGTCCAGGTTTAGCTTGCAGTATGATTATTGCCAGACTTTCATATGGAAAGCTCCAGATGTTCGTTGCCACCACGAGAGCATCATTGAAAAACACCGTTACGGTGGTAGAGAATTTCTAGTTTATGTGAGGAATCATTCTGGATTCCAGAACTGACATGCATGTTGAAGTCCATGAACCATGAGAAACCAAACGTATCGGGACGTCATTCCGGTACAACCTGCACGTTTGTTTTAGGGAGATGTGGGTGCAGAATTCTTGTTTATGGATCCTCACCGTGCAAACACCGCAAACAAATGCCTTTGATCGAAAGATATCACCCATATGAACTGACCAGAATTCTCGCCGGATTTGAATCCAGTAGAGCATGTTTCTATCATACTTGGTCGACAAGTTGCAAATCTTTAACTACCTCCTACATATCTACCTGAACTTCGGAGAGCATTGCTTGTAGGGTCAGAGATAAGATCAATAATTTGATATTCAGCATGCCTAGGCGTTGTACGGAAACTTTGAGACATACTATGTATAAACCTTCATACAAACCTTGTAATATTAGGTTTTTTTTGCTGCTTTTTATTGTAATTTGCTCAGGGAGCAAAAGTATCGAAATTTTTTTATTAATGGTATCAATTGTATTGCATCATTTTTCTCTTTAACTTCTATTTAACCCTTTGCACTCCGAAAAATAATTAGATGCAAAGTTACTCACAAAGATTTCTTTATTGCTACGAAAAATTACACATTATGCTTTTAAATCGAATTTATTTGAAAGGTTATTCTACATCTCTCAACCATTATGTAAACGTTTTTAACAATTAAATTTAAAAAAATAAATAAATAAAACGTCAAAATGATATACCGTCTTGAATAGTGAGTCAGAGGCACCATCGGAGTGCAAGGGGTTGATAAGCTGACTATGCAAAAAGTGACATTTGTTTTGCTTCAAGGTCTTTCTGTTTTTGAATATTATTCTTAATTTATGGATATCAATGTATATTGAAAATCATGTTTCTAGTTTCATATTTTATTGACCTCAATTTTTATGAGTAATTTCTTTATATAAAATTGTAGAATATTGAAGAAGTATGTAAGAAGTTCTGTGAAAGTTATTTATGAAGTTTCAGAAATTGGATTCTTTTACATAATCGTGAGATAATTAATTAATTTTATGACAATGCTGTTTATTGCATTTGATGAGAAGGGAGATAGACAAAAATCATATTCCTTACATGATTGTGGGATAATTAATGAATTTTATGTCAATAGTGTTTATTCCACTTGGTGAGAAGGGAGATAGGCTCGATTCCGTGTTAGCTACAGTTAACTGAATAAATCATGAAATAAGGCAATTATCCTATATCACAAATAAATGATAATGGCCCTTTTTACCATCCACCTTGGGTTAGAGTAAAAAGGAATTCCAAAGTTTTTTTGGTATACGAATAATATTTTCTATGTCATTTATAAAGGTCTGCAAGGAAAGAAAGCATTTGTAATTTCTTGCAAGAATTTTATGAAGTTTGATTTTGAAAAATTATTCCTAAAACTTGTTTCAATCTTGCAAGCTATCTAGGCCCCAGTTCCTAAAAATATAAAAGAAGCATCAGGTTACACAAAGAGATTCTATTTATAGATGTAATTATAGGAATGCTCACTACTTTTAAATTTTTATAAAAGTTAATAATTCTTGAAGTGTTATGTAAATATTTCTCTCAGACCTTTTCTAACTCTTGAAAAAGAAAAATATAATATAATACTCATTTCTGATAATTCGGGAAAGCACTGCTCTTGTTCTTCATTACTACCATCAGTTAAGAATCTTTTAGTTTCTTTAAACTGTAAAATTAATGTCACATTAACACAACACTTGAAACTAGTAACTATATAAAGGCCGCAGATTTTCTGCATTCGAATGAAAAATTAAATTCATCATCCATAATTTCATTTAAAAAAAGTTCATAACGATTATAAACCTCCAAATATATCTAAGAGATTAATAAATAATACTTTTTATCACTTTAATTATGATCATCTGGGAATTAAATTGGCGGGAAAGGATATAAATGTTTATTTTAATAAATTTCATTGTGATAAGTTATATCCTATTCCAGAAACATTCCTAGGTCCCACGTCTCCGCACCTTGATTTAAACAAAATAAGGATGGCTGATAAAGAAAGAAAAATTAAATGTTGTGGACTTTTTATATATATAAACGCTTTAGTTTCGATTATTTAACTTTTGTAAAACTAAAAAACTTAAAAAATTTCACAGATATATTTTTAAGCTATTATATTTAAATACTGATGTTAATGAGATCTTACTCATGCCGGCCTCATGGTACAGAGGTAAATCGTCTTAGTCGTGACCTGGGCCTCCTGGGTTCCAACCCCGGTCAGGGCATGGATGTTCTTCTTTGTACTATCCACGAAGTTTATGAATGTGCCCCCCACCTTAAATAGGGGCTATGCAGGTGAATGTAATGATTATGTAGCTAAGACGTACTCTTGGTCTAGTTGGTGCTTATTGAATCAAGAGACACACCCTAGGCTTAAAAAAAATCACTGTGTCAGCGTTAATGCTCATGGCAAGTGCCATTAGTAACAACAACCATAAAATATCTTATTCATTGAATATCACCCATTTGAGAACTGAAATCATCCCAAAGCACTGATTTTTGGAATTCTGAACAAATAATGTTTCAAAAATGCTTTGCGGTTCCCAAATAAGTAATATTTCAGGCGTCTTTCAATATAATATCCAAATTTGATACTATTTTTATAATATAAAATAATAATAACTGGGCATAATTATAAGATATTTTAAATATATTTTATATAATATTTATAAAATATATTAAAATATATTTTATAAATATTATATAAATTATAATATTTCTGCATTATATACATAATTCTTAGTTCTATAACATAATTTTTTCAAATGATTATATAAATTATTAAGCAGATAGTAAACAAAATCATTATTTAACTATCAATAATAGAAAAATCTAGGTATTCAGTATTTCAGGAAACACCGAAAATGATTTGCGTTTCAATGTAGAAATAAAAATTAATTATTGAATTTATGCAAAAAATATTTATTCAAAATACAATTTATTTTTGGGGATAACATTCAAATACAGTAATTTTAATACATTAAATAATTTTTTCAGCAAAATATTAACTATAATTTCAGAAAAATAAATGCATTGTAAACTAAAATTAACTAATAAATGTTAATATTAATATACATTAACTAATAAATGTTAAGTTAAATAATGGAAAATTATTTTGGAATTTCCTATCATTTTTGATTCTATACAATTCATTTACATTATAAATAAGAAATATAATTTCCTATATCGTTAATTTTTGAATATTTATAAATAAATAATAGTTTTTAGATTAAAAATTAAATTATATTATTTAAAAAAATAATTAAATATAAAAATGCGAAATCAGTTTTAATATAATATATTTCAAATTCAACATTTTCAGAAATTTTAGCAATAGTCAATGAAAACTATTGAAACAAATAATAACAGCTGGAAAGGCAACCCGAAACTCACATATAGGAAAATTAGATACGAATGCTATGTATATTTTTTTTTCTTTCGAATTATGAATTAAAATCCACTCTATATTCTAACATTTCGATGCATAAATAACTTACAAACATCGGCGTATCATTATGATGGGCGAAAAAATAACAAAGTTTTATAACAAATTAAGACTTCATCCATTCATTTTTCATTCCGTGGAAAACACGAGCCTATAATTTTCATTGTTTACAACAAATATGATTAGAAATCTTCTGGACCAGACAGTTATTTCCGAATAATTTATACAAATGGGAACGAAAAAGACGAACTTTGTTTTCGAATTCTAATGGAAGTGGCATTATCTTTACACTCTAAATGATTCTGTGGCTCGACATGTATTGTTTATGCAAATAAGAAAAGGACAGAACTTTCTGAAAACTAATTCCACTTTTCTCATTATTTATCAAAAAGGAATAAAAAAATGAAAGAAATTGGCAGAATGTAATTCTCCCCATGCCGGGTATATTTCATTTGTGATTATTCAGTTATGCGGATCTAAACTAATTCTTTTAAAAAATGTAATTTAACATGGAATCCAATTACTTTGCTTTCGAATATTGAGGTATGTAAAATATGATAAAGAATATGATATGCATTTTTATCGTATCGAATTATATTCATAAGTTCCATGCATTTTATGATGACATGCATTGTCTTTTTAGAAATTGGGATCCTTTTAATTTTGATCTTGCTTTAGATGGCATTAATTATTCATATGACATTATTACCAGCAAACAAGATTTTGTAAAATAATGCAAAAGTTTTTAGTATTTTTAATTGATGAAAATAAAATATGAAGCAACAACATAGATATTCATAAGATAAAATAACAAAAGATTATTGTTGTAATCCTGAAATCCTGATCTTCTTTTGTTTCAGATTGCATTTTTCTATTAAGGCTTATGCTAAGAATAAAGTATAGTGAAATAATCAGATTGTAATAGACGTCAGTGCTTGAGAAAAGAATCAATTAATCAATTGGTTCTATTTTACATTCAGGAATCCTAATCTTGTATTGTTTTAGATTGCATTTCTCCATTAAGGCTGATGTTAAGCCTTAAGTATAGTGAAAGAATCAGATTGCAATATAAATCAATGCTGCGAAAAGATTCAATTAATAAATTGATTGCAAAGTGTTAGAAAGTATCACATAAAATATCCGATAGGTGTATTGCGCTTTCTGGTAATTTACTGAGTAACTGTAGATAATTTGTAATTTAAATATAATATGAGTTGAAATATTTCTACCATTAATATGAGCTTAGTAGTTTTTGTTTTCAAATCTTTTAATTTTCTCTAATTATAGAACAATTCTACTTTAATTTATCATGTATATCACATTAATTCATTTCTATACGTTTTCTATGAAATAATCATTTGTGAAATTTACGATATACTAAAAACAATATCTATTGTATTATTAATTTAGTTTCTCACTTTACTGGGCTTTTGCATATTTATTCCAACGTTTGTTTTGCCCTTCAGGAACCTTTATTAGAATATCTCAAGCCGTTGCAACTACACATATATCATTTGAATATCTATTTATGCAAAATTCAAAGAACATTTCACAATTGTGCGAAATCCCATGAAGCAGAAAAAGAATTATTTTTTAAAATATTATCAGTTTTTCACTTTCCAATTGGTGCATTATCATATATTTTAATGCATTGAATTGGGAAAGAAATAACGTCAAATTATTTTTCTTGCATTGAATAAGCATTGCAAACACTAAAAATGTGTTACTGATTCGATTACAACTAGTTTCAATGTACGAAAAGACTGAGATATTGTAAATATCAGTGTAAAAATTAAGTATTCAAAAGCTCCTAGAACATATGGTAAATTTACAACATAACGTTTCATTTATATTCTTGAGACGGATTTCAAAGGATTTTTAATTTAATAAAATGCATTAAGAAATTACAAAGGCTTTTAAAGAAAAAGCTAAAATTTTCTTTAAAAATATTCTTAAAACTTATTAATTTTAATATTGTTATCAAAAGCAATGTCATTAAAATAAAACAGTTAAAACACATTAAAATCAATTAATTTCCAGAATTTTTTATTTAAATTGAACACTTTAAGATTAAAGTTTATTTTTTTTTAAATGCAGCACTTTTGAACTAAAAATATTTGAATATCAAATTGCATTGAAAACTATTATTCTTTCTTCAAACTTCAAATAATTTAATGAGCTTTCTAGGTGTTAAAAATTAAAAATATCTTAATATATCATCATGTATTATTTCTCCTATTTCATCATTTCGTGTATGATAAGTAGTTTTGCTACGAATATGCAAAGGAAAGAAAAAAAAACTTTAAATGGTGATAACAGATTTGTGATAACAGATTTGAATTTACCATGGTTTCAAATGAAAATAAATTGCTTACTCTACCAAATTCGTTTGTTAAAAGATTATATTGTTGTTTTCTTTTTTTCAAATCTGAGCATTGAAATGACTAAGATTTAGAAAAAAAAGCAATGAATCGCAGTTACCGAATTGAAAGCAATAAATAATTGTTCAGTAAATACTCTAAGGCTATAAACAACTATACAAACATATTCTCATAATTCTGATTTAGAAATGAAAGCTCATAATAAATTATATAAAAAGCTCTATACATTTTCTTTGATGTACTTACGATTTTTAAGCAGTAATAATTTATTTATGCAGACGTACTCTAAAGAAGAATTATAGCAAAAATTATTGGTGCAGTTGATAATTTTCTTTTCTCAAAAATAGTCAGTGAAAAGCATTTTATGATATTATATTTTCTTTCTATCCGTTGAAGAAAATATATATCAAATTTTAAATTTAAAAAAATCCTTTAGATGACAAAAAGCCAAATAAACTTTTCTTAAACTAAATAGCGGCTAACTTTGTTAAGGAAATGAAATATAAAATCATAAGTTTATGAATTAAAGAATAAAAGTCATTTATTTCATATACAGTGTGCTAAACATGACATAAGATGGTGGATAAAAAACAAGGAATATAATACTACAGTAGAATTCGAATAATTCGTTCTGATATACTTAAAGTAAATACTTGATAGCAAAACAGATGGACATCTAGAATTCTTTGCAGCCTTCTTACAATACACATACCATTAAAACCACAATAAATTCTATTGTTACTATGGTTACCTAATCTATTACATAAATTTTAAGATAAAATTTATAATATCTAACTTAAGTGAAAGAAACATACATTAGTTTGCTCTTTACAGTATGAATATATGATTTTATTTACTTCCTCGTAAAGAAAATTCCAAAGAAATATTGTAACCGTCATGATATTCAAACTGAAAATGTTGAAATATCCACAATTAGGAAAACAAACTTCGGAGTTTGTATGCGTTGATTCATTTATATATGAATGAAATCGTAAGATTTGCGATTTATCAAAAAATTATAAAATCTGTATAAATAATTAATTATTATATAAAAAATTATAAAATTTGTATAAATAATTTTAGTAAATTAATTTTTAACTAAACTATATTTTTTGTAAAAGCGATTTTTAATCTTTTGTTTTTTACTCATTTAAAACTTTATCATGAAGCTTTCAAATGAAAACGATTTTAAATCTGAAAATATCTTTTTCATATAAATTTTATTAGAAAGTTTTTTTCATGATTAATAAATCCATGTTTAATAGGAAAGTAATATATGATAAGAAATATATAAATATTCTGTCTCTAATAAGTATTAGGTAAGTAATTTTTTTTGTAACTCATTCACATCTAATATAATTATAATATATAACTTGATTGCAGAAAACATAAATCCGTTTGTTCCGTACAATATGAATATTTACCTTTTTTATTTTCTCATATGCTACTGACTTAGGGAATATTATAATCGTCAATATACTGAAACACGAGATTGGAACAATCGAAAATATAAATGAAACAATCAGCAAATTAATTAAAAGTCACAAAGTGTTGTTGAGAATGTTTGACAGAATCAGATAAATGGTCCCTTCAGTAAAGTTTTTCAATATTCTATATTTGCTAGGATAAAATATGATTAAATCAACATTAAAATAGCAATTAAAAAGTAAAGAAAATCCAATACACATTATTATTTCTGTTTAATATTTCACTCATGCATATAAATATATTATTTAAAATACTTTAATTATGATAATCTCAACATTAAAATTGCAATTAAAAAATAAAAAGGAATGCGAATTAATTATTATTTCTATTTAACATTTCACTCGTGCATATAAATATATTATTTAAAATACTTCAATTTCAGAATTGAATTATGATAATCTAACATTAAAAATTGCAATTAAAAAGAAAAAAAAAAAAGAGAATACATATTATTTTTTTTTCTATTTAACATTTTGCTCGTGCATATAAATATATTATTTAAAATACCTTAATTTCAGGGTTGAAATATAATTACCTCAACATTAAAATTACAATTGAATAACAAAAAAATGCAATAGATATTATTATTTCTATTTAACGTTTTACTCGTGCATACAGAGATATTATTTAAAATACTTCAATTTCAGAGTTGAAATATGATTACCTCAACATTAAAATTTCAATAAATAATTAAAAAATTGCAATACATATTATTTTTTTCTATTTAACATTTTGCTCGTGCATATAAATTTATTATTTAAAATACTTTAATTTAAGGACTGAGATATGATAAATTCAATGTTGAAATTTCAATTAAAAAGGGGAAAAAAGGAATACTTATTATTATTTCTATTTAACATTTTGCTCGTGCATGTAAATATATTATTTAAAATACTTTAATTTCAGGATTGAATTATGATTACCTTAACATTAATATCGCAAATAAAAAGGAAAAAATTGCAATACATATTATTATTTCTATTTAACATGTTACACTTGCATGTAAATATATTATTTAAAATACTTTGATTTCAGGGTTGAAATATGATTGCATTAACATTAAAATTGCAATTAAAAATGAAATAAAAATTCAATACATATTATTATTTCTAATTAACATTTCACTTGTGTATATAAATATATTATTTAAAGTACTTCAATTACAGGATTAAAATATGATAATATTGGTCTTAAAACTAAAATTAAAAAACAAAATTAATAATTCAATACATATTATTTTTCACATTCATAATATAATAATTTTTTTCAATGAAAATTTCACTCACATTTAAAAATTCATTTGATTTCTCGATATATATTCGTCCAATATTCTATAAAATTGTAGTACATAATTTTCAAAACCGTTCTTTCTTATTTCGTAAAACTAGAAAACCCCAAAAATTGGAAGTTTAAAAAGAAAGCCTAAAATAGAAATGGAACACATTCAAAGAAATGACGTTGAAAGAACAAAAGTCCAGAATTCGTAGACTAAATGATAATTTGGGCGGAAATGGCAGAAGTTGGAGACAAATAGGTGAATATAACAATACAAAAATTCCCTACTGCAAGAATGCGTGTACTTTTATCTCAAATAAATACAACAGATGTCTCTAACTTTCTACCAAAAGTGCAGAAATATCAACGGGAAACGTCGAAACCTCCCTTTTCATTTCTTTTTGTTTTCATTTAAGGCCTTGCGTATGACGGCTCTCCGAACTTCTTTCAGCATCTAAACTTTTATGATCCAGCGTATCATGAATTTGAGCCTTTTCTTTTAAAAGGTAAAGATGAAAGAATAAAATCGCGAAGAAAAACACTAGAAATTCTTTTGAAAATTCTGAAGAGATCAAATGTCACTGCTTAACTTGGATTGAGGGAATAAATTCTTAGAGTTTTTGCCGCCACGTTAGGCTTAACTGGAGGTGTTTTTTTTTTCTCTCTCCTCCTTCTCATAATATTTTTTTTTCCCGATTTTTTTTCCTACCTTCTTTATTCTTTATGATTTTTCCTTCCATTCAATTGTTCTATTAGAAAAGTTTGTTGAAGTGCCCGAGGAAAGTTCTTTGATTTTGAAGCTGAAATGAGTTCGCAGCTCATATAAATAGAAACAGGAAAAAAAAGATGAAATAATAAAAGTGCGGAGATATGAAAAGCAGCGAGCAGTCTCCTTTGGATACTCTCTCGCAGGATTAGAGACAGTTCTGGAAGTTTCTGAATTGCCCTGAAAAGAACTTCTGGAGAAAGAAGATATAATATTTTTATTGAAATGAAAAAGCTTTTAATAGGAGCCACTCGCAATTTATTCAAATTCTCCTAAGCAGAGTCTTTTCTTCCGACATTATGAAGTGACTCCAATCCTTGAGTTGAAGAAAACCATTTGCAATTCAACTTTTTAACTGTTTATTTTTATCTCTAAATTGGCAACCTTGCTTGCTGGTTCATCTCTTGAGTAGAAGAAAACATTAATTTTTTTTAATGTTTATATTTCTCTGAAAAATTACAACGTTGCTTGTTAATTAAAAAACACAATAACGAGATTATCAGCACCTTTTAAGTCATGTAACAGAAAACTTATTTTTATATTGTTAAAAATTGTTAAACCTAAAATAAAAATAAAAGTTTCATTTTATTAAAAATTTGAACGCTTTATAAAAATTTTGGTTGCTGATATTCTAAATGTATTAATTAGTTTGAGTTTGTTTATAGTTATTGGCATAACAGTCCCCTTTGACTACACTGTGTCATACTTATGGAGTTAAAATATTTGTTTAAATTTATAATAAAATCGAAACACAGAATGTCTGTAAATTCAAATATCTAAAAGCTTAAGTGAGTCATGAAAAAGTCCAAAAAGGTGTAATATATGTTATAGCGCTAAATAGTGTGATTAATGTTCATAGTTATATTTTAATGAATTTGAATAATGTATCGATATTTTTTTAATTTATTTGTTTATTTTTGCTTTAAAATAAAAAATAATTTTACTTATAGAACAAATTTAAATGATTCTTAATCCATTGCTGGTTTTATCATTATTATGATAAGATATTTAAGTGCCACAAATTTATAGATTCAAAATATAAATCTTTAATTGCTCTATAAATTTAATAATGCAATTGTTTATTGTGTTTTGTTATTTTTATGTATTTTTAAAAAAATCTAAAACTTTCCATTTAAAATTCAAATTATCATTTATATTTGAAAACCTTTAAGTATTATTAATACAAATAATGTGTTCTTCGGTGGGCTAGTATTAAGACCTCGGCTCGTGAGACGAAAAATTAGAGGGACGATTCCATCTATGAACCGTCATATAAGGGGGATGGGTGTGTTGTTCGTTAAATTGATCAGTGCCGTACGTCCTCCCGCTGTTGTGGCGGGGTGTAGAGAAGGAGCTGTGAGCTCAGGTGTAATTCTCTTCATCTGATCATGCTTAAAAATTACGAGGTGTGCCCTAAAATAGACCTAGTGTTGCTTTACTAAGGGATGTTAATATAAATAAACTAAAGGTAATAAATTTGATGCTAGAATAAAATCCTATGTTTTAATTGTTTTATTTAATGGAATTGTTGCAGTTTTTACAATTTGTAAGAGTTGTAATTTCTTTAGTTTAATAGCTCAAAAGAAGAAATTTGTATTTTAGAAAATTGTTAAATGATTATAATCCTTGTATTTAATATTTCTAATTCCTGTTGATTTTTTTAAATGGATGAGTAATAGAAACTGAAATCACGGTTTGTTAACGAAATGTATATTTATTATAACAGGGACATTTATTTAGTTGTTGATAATTCAGTGATAAGGTAATCACTAAATTTGTCAGAAGAAAATATCTTCATTTGCTATGTATATTAATAGAGTAAAAGTATGTTGGTACATACATGTTATCCCGTTGGCGCAAGAACGCGCCAACTGCGCCAAATTTTATTTTGGTGGCCAAAATTCTTTAATGCTTTTAAATTCGTGGAAAACCAGTTTTGGCACTTAAGCGATTTATTGGTGACCGTTTTTTGATTTAGCGAAAATGGTCGACGGGAAAATATGTACATAACAGTATTTTCCTGAATATGATTAAGAAAACTATAAAACTATATGAAAAAGGAAATTCCCTAATTTTGTCAGCAATATATTTACTGGGAATTTATGCATATAATATAATTTTTATTAATATATTTAACGCCTTTTGTCAGTGAATGATTATACGTATAAGTTGAGTTATTACGACACGAATGAAATGAACCTTTGTACAACTTAAAAGTAGTTATTTACTAATTTAATATTTGTATTTAGTTAAGATAACCATAAGTGGATTTTTTGTCAAGATATTATGGTTGCAGAAAATCATCCAATGGAGATTCAGTAAGACGCCACACAAGATCAATAATCCATAATGACGGTTTCTACCTCAATGAAAAATGGGGGAAAAACAGCTAAGGTATATTCAAACACTGCACATGTAGAAAGCCAATAATATACAGATAAACAGAAAATCTTTATTAAACAATCTTATCAATACATTAATGTTCAGAATGAAATTAGATTATTAACTCCTAGATGACTCACCAAAATACATTCTTCTTGTGTGTGCCTCAGCTTTTATAGTATACTTATAGTATATAAAATTTCCTAGAATGGTTTTCATATCTGAGATATCAATAGAGACGCTTATATAATAATGTAACATCGAGAAGCATTATTTTTATTCCTTTGTCGGCCATATGAATTGTAAACATCATAACCTTAAATTCATCTTCTATAAGGTTAAATACGTTGGGAAACAATAAAACACATTTGAAGCAATTTTAAATACATGCTTGATAATTTTAGAAATATATAAATTTCTAGAATGATATTCATATATCAGCTATCAATAGAGACGCTTATATAATAGTGTAACTTCGAGAACCATTATTTTTATTCCTTTGTCGGCCATATGAATTGTAAACATCATAACCTTAAATTCATCTTCTATAAGGTTAAGTACACTGGGAAACAATAGGACTCATTTGAAGAAATTTTTACATGCACATTTATTATTTTTAATGAGTCAAATATGTTTCAAATGCATTTTATTCCTTGGTAAAAATGAATTTTAGAAAAATGTAAATGAAAATTATGGAATCTACCGATGCGGTAATGCTTCTTCTTATAGGGGCATATAACTTAAAATTTTTCAAATATTATAAGGACTAACCATTCTTCAGCAAACAGTAAACAATTCTATGTATTTATCAAGCAAAGCATATTTATTGAATTCTTTTACTTTATTTGTTGAGACGTGAAATCTACAGAACTAAACTTCAATGGAAATAATTAATTCACTTGTCATTCAAACGCCGGCTGTCTTAGGGAACCTTACAATTTTCTTGTTAGAAATAAATATCCAATGTTCGCTTCGTTTCACCTCAATTATGGACCTTAGGAAAGGAAACTAGACTACGCTTAAAATCTGATATCTTCAACTGTCAAAACAAAATCATGTTTTTTTTTAAACTGAAAAATAAATGAAAAAGTAAAAACGTTCTGTTTCTTAAAAAAATAAAATAAAACTCTTAGTTCTCAAGTTTCTTTCGAGAGAAAAAAAATAGAATATATCGAGGATAACTAATCCCACATTCAATTTCTTCGAAAATTGAATTTTTTTTTCTTTCCTGTTCTGGGCTGGCAGCAATACTTACAGAGAGATTTTTTCGAAAACAAAACTCCACTGTAGGGTTTTTGACAGATTGCGTTTTTAAAACTTGGGAACATTTTATTCAGTAAAAAAAAGAAGACTGCGAGTTTTAAACAGTTTATTTTCAGAATATCAACTAACGTTGTGGCTTTAAATAAGTTTACGTTTTCATTTAATATAAGAGCCAGTGGATTGTCTGAAAATTACATTTTTTAAAAGACAATCAATTTCTTCAAAAATTTCCAATATTGGTTCGAATGATATTGAGAAACAAAGTGTCAAAGTCTTTTTGTTTAATATGTACCTCATTTTGTGATTTTACTAAATTTCTATTACAACAATAAAACTATTCATAGAAAAATATTCACCTTTAATTTCCTTGTGTGTATCTTATACAAACTCAGTAAAATGAACAATAGAAATCATATTACGAGGTATAGAAAAAAAGTAAAGGGGCCCGTTGGAAAATGAGCTATTATTCTTATACAGAAAACTAATAAATTATTTTTTAACCAACCTGAACCTTAAAGTACTTAGTCCAAAGTTTCAAAAGTGTTTTTTTTTGTTTGAATCAGTAGCGACTTTTGTACAACATCAATGCCTTGAACACACGTTGTAAATATTCTTAGCACTTATTTCATTTGTCTAAACATATGAAAATCCTTAGGAGTAATATCCGGACTGCATGGTAAGTATTCCAGCACTTTGAATCGAAATTGTTTTATGATTTTAGAAGTCCATTGAACAGAATAAGTTCGAGAGTTTTCTTGCAGGTGGACGACAATTTTTCGAAATTTTCCAAGACCTATGGATCTGGTTGGATGATTTTTACGACGTCTGGATCAATTTAATCTAGATTAGTCTGTTTTCCATGACCATATCCTAATCGATTTTCAAATTATTCTATGTGATTGACGTCGATCGCCTTTTTGATCCTCCGCCGTCACATGAAGAAGCTCTTCCCTGTTTAAAGCACTCTGTCTATTTGTAGACTTTGCTTCGCGATAAATTACTATCACCATACTGAGATTGCATTCGACGAATAATATTTGCATCTTTAGCATTTTCATCAAATACCAAGTAAATCACTTCCCTCATTTCCTTTTGGATACAGATCAACAATAGAATCGTCATATTCAATAAAATGTTACTTTTCGGAGTTTTCTAAGTCGTTTGGATCCCTTTGAAAGATTTCTACGACGCCTGGATCAATTTAGCTTAATTTAGTCTCTTTACCATCGCCATATCCTGAATGACTTTTAAATTGTCCTCAGTGATTGACATCGATGGTCTATTTGCTTTTTCGTCATCTCATGTAGTTCTTCCCTGTTCGAAGCACGCACTCTGCCCATTCTCCAATTCACAATTAATTACTATCACCATGCTGCGATTGCATTCGACGAATAATACCCCGCAGAGTTAAAAAATTTTGCAAACAAAAAGGGAATAACTTCTCTTGTTTCCTTTTTGATACAGATCGACAATAGAATCGCCATATTCAACAAAATACTATATTTAGCAATTATCTAAGACGTTTAGATCTGATTGGATGATTTCTATGACGCTTGGATCAATTTAACTTAATTTAGTCTGTTGAGCATTGTCATATCCTCAATGACTTTCAAATTGCCCTCAGTGATTGGCATCGATTACCTATTTGATATTTCGTCATCTCATAAAGCTCTTACCTGTTTGAAGCAATCTGCCCATTCTCAGATTTGCGATAAGTTACTATCACTCTACTGCGATTGCATTCGACGAATAATATTTGCATATTTAGCATTTTCAGCAGATAAAAAGTAAATCACTTCCCTCATTTACTTTTTGATACATATCGACAGAAGAATCGCCATATTTAACAATATGCTACATTTAGAGATTTTCTAAGACGTTTGGATTTGATTGGACGATTTCTATAACGTCTGGATCAAAGATACCAACAGGCTCAACAATTTCAGCAAACAAAAGTTAATCGCTTCCTTCATTTCCTTCTTGATGCTAATCGACAATGTAACTTCCATTTTTAACGATATGCTACATTTTATCGACTAACAAGATAGCAGGAGTTAACTTTGCATAGAAGTTTTGTCGACTACACTCATTGAGTACAGTGTTGCCAAACACTGGAAAGAGAAATTGAAAAAAAATGTCCTTTTACTATTTGAAGTTTCCTAATATATATATTACAATGAATTAAATATGCGTCTTTCTATGCATTGTTTTTCATGGATTTCTAAGAACTATAAAATATAAATTAATTAATTGATTACAAAAGTTTATGAAATTATCTTTATGAAAGAGCAAAGAAAAGTTAGCTCTTTCATACAGATATACGTACTATTTATTAAATGGGTTTGCCAATATGTATACTTTTCGAAACTTTTTAACTCAGAATAATATGAAACAGTTTATTAAATTGCCTTTAACACGTTAACGTTTAGCGTTCTATTTTGGAACAGTACTTCCATGGCTGAAATGGACGTACTATGATTATTTTGTCTTTTACCTCGTTTTAATAATTCATCATCTGCTCGTGCACCACTAAATAACTTTAAATGTATATGCCATCCATTAACCATATTTTTAAATCAAAGTATCGTCATTTGAAATAATTCAATAATTCAATCTCATTTATTTTCCAGGAATTTAAGATCAACTGCTAACATTTATTTTTATTTTTACAACATTTTAAAGATCCTTTAATAGATATACTATCTATGAAAAGTTTGTTAAAAGGAATTCTACAAAACATTTTTTAATCTTTCTTAGAAAAGTAAAACTTAAATAGTGAATTTTACTTCACATTCATTTGAATTTTGTTGTCAAGAAATAAAGATAATCTGATTTAGATCAAGAAAGCTCGTTCAGTCAAATTTTTCAAAACCTAAATAATATATTTAATGGTACGACGTATTCCTATAGTTTTTTTAATGCACAGATATAAAATAATTAAGGCTTTTGTTGGATAATTTTTTCTTTATTTAAATTTTATTTTAATAAGAATCAACATATATTAGATTATCTAAATCTTTTTTAGTGAATTATTTAAGTATTTCGTTTCATAGTTAGACAATAGCCATTTCAAATTTTTCTAAATTTTAGGGTTTTATATTCCAAACAGGTAGTTTTTTATTAGAGTATATAAAATATCCATAATGTCGCAATATAGGCTAAAATAAAGAAATAGTTTCATATAAAGCATTTTTCCAGATTATTTTTGGAGATTTACAACATCATGCAGTTATAAATATTTTCAAATTATGTTTAATGGAAAAAAGCCTTAATTATCATTGATTTCTATTTGTGTGAAACAAATTTATTAAAAATATCTATGGTAGTAAAAATCTCAAAAATTAGAAATGATAGAATAATTAGAATAATTAAAATATAAATAGGTAATAAATTTTATATTAGTAGTTAATATGAAACGCAATCTATCTCATATAGATCAAAGTATTATCGATAGAATTATATTTCAGTTATACAGATATTTAAAATTGTGAATAATTTTGAATAATAGGACAAATTTTTTCGAGCAACACTGAAATACAGTTTCTATATATATTAAATAGTTATTTTTACATATTAGACAATTTCTATCCCACATAAGTATGAAAAAATGAATGATTACTACGATCTACGACGTGATCTACATCGAAATTTTAAAATTATTACTTAATTGCTGGATTTTAATTCGCTTTTCCTAAAATAATTCATTGGAATATTTCGTGAAACATTTTAGACAAGTAAAAAATCATTTCAGAAAAAAAAATATCATTTACCAAACGATTTTTTTTATCAATAGATTTCTCGAAATTTTATCGAATATAATGAATTGAAGCTATTTTTCTATTTATTTAAGAGTTCACAAATTCTCAAAATAAAAATTGCAAATATATTCTGCATTAAAAGTAAGGACAAAATTACTCAATTTTCGAATTTCTCGAAACTTTTTCCCAAAAATAATCTTCTGAAACTTTTCCATCGCGTTGCTAAGAATTAACTAACCTATTGCCAGCAATAAGCGCTGAACTCTTTCGCCGGCGATGAAATGTGGCGCTTTAAAGTTCTCTATTTATCTTGCGAAGGTTGGCAGTTATTAGATTTGCAGTGGGCGAGTCAACAGGATTTGATGTGGCTTCCCTCCCCCCCGCAGAGAGACCTTTGGTCTGTTTGACTGACTTGTTGTTCCTAAGAAGGATTAATATATTGCGGCAATGCTGACAGGAATGCCACTTTACTTTAATGGACGCCTACTCGGGTAATGGAAATTTAAAGATAATTCTCATAAAATATATTCTGGGTGTTGCATACGTGGATAATATTCTACGAGAGAATGAGAACATTTAAATATTATAATGTTTCTTTAACAAAATTAATTAAAAGTTATTTAATAAATACAAAGAAAAAATTTAAAATATACTTTCAGTAATATATAT
>JAOUZG010030082.1:1070335-1087703 GCA_026289955.1 Argiope argentata
TATATATATATATATATATATATATATATATATATATATATATATGTGTGTGTGTGTGTGTGTGTGTGTGTGTGTGTGTGTGTGTGTGCCGTTTTCATATGAGCTGAAAGTCAGACTCCTGGCCTCAGGTACTCAGGGATCCATATCCTGAAAAGCTACTGCACTCCTCCCTCCGTTGTTAAGCGGACATGTTATGACAATCATGTAATTCTTCATGATTTTTTTTATATATAAAATAGTTTAATTTCTCGCTACAAGATGGCATTACATACCATTTAATTGGTTAGTGCCGCAAGAAACACTACTTTAAAAATGAAACATATCTCCCCAAGATAAAAAAAGTTCAATAGTTTAATAAGATTATAATTCAATCAAAAGTATGGAATAGCCCATTATATCAAATACTTTATGTGCTCTTAATTTAAATAATATAATGCACATTTCAAATGATGATACACATATGTACTAACCACAAGAAAGCTATTGATCCCTCAAAAATAACCAGCACATATCTTCAACTGGTAGGTTTCTTGTAGCAATACACAACACACACACACACATTGTGTGTATTTTTGAGAAAAAGGACACACATATATTTATTAGAAGTTTAAAAAAATTCATCCAATTAAAACTTCCTGGAAGGAACTTCCATTAGGAATAAAAAAAATGTATTGCTCATAATGAAATGTTAAAATTGTACTATGTATTTTAGAAAAAAATACAAACACAGATTTTTTTATAGATTCTGGCATGTTATCTGCAGTGGCAATATGTAATTATGTTATTTGAACTGCAATAAAATATATTAGGCTAAGTTTAAAGGATACAATGTAATCATTCAGCGCCATCTACCTATTTTAAACTAAAACCTGCAAAACATAATGCTAAGTCATGAATCCCCCACGCGTGCTGATAGCGTGAAATTTCACTAGAAATTTACAATCCAGTTCTTCTCGACTGCCCAATATTTACTTTCGTATAGCAGAGAGACAGGAATTGTCGACCTCGGAATTGTAAAGAAGAGAAGAAGAAAAAAAAGTACGATTTCGAAATATCCGCTTCGCCAAAGACTTCTAGAAACAAACATCAGCTGCAATCTTCGCAACTCTGGAGCTGACAGTTTTCGAAACTTTCATATTTGTGCGCGGGCGGATAAAAAGAGAGAGATGTTTGGTTTGCATCTTATTTTATTTCCCTTTCTTTGGCTCCCTCTGTAGCGCAGTCTTGTACAAGAATTTTCCATTTATGTCCTTTGTTTCGTTTTTTTTTTCCGAGGGACTTTTCTAATGATTGTATGGCTTATTTTTCCAAACACTGAGTGGGTTTTGATGCTGTTCTGACAACCTTTTATGCATCTTTTACATTGTTTATTTTTTGGCTCTTGTGTAAGTCCAACTAGAACGTTTAAGGTACTGTTTATTTTTTGGTTTAGAAATGGAGCACTGAACTGAAATGTATATGAATATTTACTAGATGATGTTTATTTACAATGAAAATACTTTGCATTTTATGAATATACTAAAATAAAAATTACCCAACTAGATCGTTTAAGGCACGGTTTATTTTTTGGTTTAGAAAGGGAGCACTAAACTGAAATGTATATGAATATTTACTAAATGATGTTTATTAACGATGAAAGTACTTTGCATTTTATGAATATACTAAAATAAAAATTAGCCAACTAGATCGTTTAAGGTACTGTTTATTTTTTGCTTTAGAAATGGAGCACTAAACTGAAATGTATATGAACATTTACTAAATGATGTTTATTTACAATGAAAGTACTTTGCATTTTATGAATATACTAAAATAAAAATTACCCAACTTTCATGTGCTAGAAAATTTTAGAATAAAAAAATCCGAAACAATCCTGTATTTTTAATCCTTTATTTGGTATGATTGCTCAGAAAGTGAATATAACTCGATGAGATCTCATTGAGTTATATTTTGGGAGGCATGAAGCTCTAAGTGTTTTGCATAAAAGCTATTAAGTATACATTTTAATGTTTTCAATAATTTAAAAAATTAATTAAAATAAACTTGAAAGAATTAATTAATTATTCAATTGCTATCTAAATACGTTTCAAAGAACGCATAGGCCTTGGTAAGGTCTCAGTTTTGGAACCAAATCCCACCGAAGAACAGTCCTATAAATGGATATGGAGCATACTGAAACTATCGGAATATATCATACTCTTGCTGGTGCTCGCCCTCTTTATCTGACCATGGTTAAAATTTACAATGGTCGTCCCCAAATCTCCCTAGTGTTGCTTTAAAATGGGAGGTTAATATATCTAAACTTAATTTCAAAGGTCATATAATGATATTAGTTATATCTTCGTAAGCGCATTCAAATCAATATCACATTTTTCACATTTGCAAAATAAAGAGTTAATCTAAAGTCTTATAACTATTGTATTTATAACTTCTGCCAATTTTGGTGTTTTAGTTAAAATTTTATCACTATGCCTTTTGCATTTGCCTTATTATCAACCTTCATTTCTAGGTCATTCATTTGAAGAATAATTGAGAGTCTTAGTACTTTCAAGAAACCGCTTTCTCTTTGGGCTTAAAGACTTTGAACCAATTTGGTACTAAACTTAGAAACTTGTACATTTTAATCATTAATTATATATAAAAAAAATAATATACTTCTAATACACCTAGCTGATTAGATCGATGTCAGTTGTATTAATATTTCTCCATTACAAATTAAAGGTTAATATATAATTATAATATGTTTTTAATATTATGTTGTAGTTGTTACTTATGGCACTTGCCATGAACAAGCCTTACGAATACATCAACAGATTTTAAGCTGGATGTAGACGTCTCTTTTTTTAACGAGTAGCGCCATCTAGTGCTAAGAGTACGCCTTAGCTACATACAAGCCACAACACTTTTTAGGGGCGGACTTCATTCATGCATATTCATTTACTCAACTCAGATCGTAATTTATACCTGGAACAGAGAACGATCACCTCTGACCCAGTATTCCAAGTGTTATTATAGTATTACTCCCGACACGGAGGATTTTGCGACCACAAACAAATTTATCGAGCGCCAGCCGCCACACACTCGGGGAATCTTATGGCCGATGAGTTTCGAACTCGTAACGTAAGGAGTACGAGTCCAACGCTCTACAAACCAAGCTATCTCGGTCATGTAATATTATTATAAATTTCTTAATTTCTTCCATTTATACTATTTATTAATTGTAATTTTATCATTAGGTATATTATAACTGTCTTATTAAGAAATACATATATTTTCCTCAAGCAACGGAAGAGGAAGACTAGAGTCTTAATACTTCAATGGAGTCGCTTTCCCATTTGTTTAAATGTCTTTGAGCTTGGTAATAATCTTCATTCCTTAATTATATTAAAGAAATGTTATTAAATTTGCAATATACGATCTGATTAGATAGATGCCTTTTGTATCAATATTCCCCATTTGCAAATTAAATTGCTCATCATTAAATTGCTTTTAGAATGCCCATATTTTAATTCTCAGCATTTGTTTTATTTCAGAATAACTGCAGTGACTTTATCATTGTTTCTTAGCAGAGATCCACATGAGAACATTTTTATCTTTTTAACGTTTATTGGTTTTATTCCTTAATTTGAACTCACTGTTATAACATCTTTATGACTTTTCGTTTTTTTTTTTCATCGTTTTATTAACGGTCTTTTTTTTTCACTTTTATAGAAACAAATTTTGTTGGACTTCGAATTAGAGATAAACTATTTTGACTCAATAAAAACCTTACTATTGGTTCTTGTGCCATAAAATTTCAAACCAACCAACCAACCACTTGCAAATTGAAAGTTTCATATAATGTTTTTGGGATCAGAAGTTTAATAATTTCTTAAGATATTTTATTAATTGTAATTTTATCGTTAGGCACATTACATCTGTATTATTACACAATATGTATCTTTTAGTCCTTCAATAAAAGAGGAAATACTTGAAAGTCTTAATACTTCAATGGAATCGCTTCCCCATTTGTCTGAATGTCTTTGAGCCAAGTTAGTACTAGCCTGCAATCATTAATTATATATAAGAAATGTTATTAAATTTGAACATATGATCTGATTGGATAGATGTATTTTGTATTAATATTTCCCCATATGCAAATTAAAGGGTTTATGTAATCTTTCTGCAACCACAAGTTTAATAATTTCTTAAGATGTTCTATTAATTGTAATTTTATCACTAGGCATATTACATGTCATATTACACAATATGTATCTTTTAGTCCTGCAATGAAAGAGGAAAATTTTGAAAGTCTTAAAAAGTCTTAGTATTTCAATGAAACCACTCCTCGTTAGTCTTTGGAATTTTGCATACGTTTCAATCATTAATTATATACTGAAATGATGATCTGATTAGATGAATGTATTTTTGTTAATATTTCTCAATTTGCTGAATATTTTCATTTTTATATACTACACATGGAATTAGTTTTCGATTGAAAATCTACCCGAAATTCAAATTATAAATCGAATAAGAAGGTTCTCATTTCTACAATAATAGAAGAATGAAGGTGATATTTACTTAATATCCAAAATATTGCAAGATGAAATTCGATTGCATATAATACTAAAAATTGCATAAATTTTTCACCTCCTTAATTCACACTCTGTGAATTAGAGGAATATTAAACCTTTGAAGAGTTAATTAAGCTCTCAATGAGTGCGAAAAATTTCGAAGGGAAGCTATTCAACCCTGACTGAGTGAAGCCAGTGGAATGTTTAATTTCCGGATTCGGAGAGGAACTGATAGCAAATGAGAGGGAAAATCCTTTTCCGTTTCTGTCTTCGGAAATAGGAAGCGATGGGGTGTTTTTTTTGTTGCTGTTGAATCAATGGATAATGTGTGAAGCATTCAGAAGCTAAAATGTCAGTGAACTTAATGCTGATCTGAAACTTTCAATCACGAATGGCATTTTCAGAATTTAGGTTATTAAATATCTTTATTACATGAACAAGAATCTGGAATTGTCATAGATTTATTTAATTATTATTTTTAGTTTCAAAATGTTACGGAAGCCAAAAAATTTATATATATATATATATAAACCTATTTTTCAATTCCTACTATTAGCTCACACTGTCTCTCTATATATTTATGTATCTTGTTCAAATACTCAATCGCTAATAAAGTACTTTTTTTTCATCCACTCAAGTTCAAGTAAATTTTTTAAAACTTGTTGACAATTGATGCTAATACGGTTTTCAAATATTAATTCTTTATTTTTTTATTGATTAATTACAAACTAACTTTCGTCAAATAAGTAAAATATTTAGTTTGATTTTCCTCACACTAATGAGGTTAGGTGTAACATGTTTTCGGCCAATTATTTCAAACGATTCTGTTACTTTCTTAATGTGTGATGCATTTAAAATTAAACAATGTTAATTAATCAATTTTTCCGATTCATTTTGAAATGGTTTCGTGTTAAAGTAATTTAGAATAAAGGAAATTAAAAATTTCTAATCTGTATTGCGTTTCCCCAACTGGTGTAGAAAATGTTCAACGCCAATTTTTTGCTTTCTGAGTCTTCTCTGATTTAATTTTAATGGCTAAGAGCTTGACTTGGCTAGGTATAATATTTTGATCAATTATTTATATTAATTGAAACTGTTTAATAAAAAGTAACTAAACTCAAAATTTTATTTGTTGACCTAAGTAGAAATGGACCTAAATTTCTTTTTATATTACTTGTAAAGGAATGTATTGGATGAAAATAGAAATAAGGTAATGTCAGAAAATTTTGAATATCTTTATCCTAAGTACTATTTTAATATCAGAGTTTCAAAACTGACTGCCGAATCATTATACTTTAAAGCAAGACAAATAATTAAATTGTTAAAAAAAGATGAAGTCTAGAAAATGTACTTTTTTCTGGACTTTCCGTGCGTTTAAATCTACTTTAACAAAAAAATTTAGCACCTAACTGTAAGAGTTTGTAAAATATATTAGTATATGTAAGGTTAAAGTATTTTGAAGTTATTTCTGTGCAGATAAATTAAGATTAATTCAAAATCTCGATTTCTCTATTTTTTTACATATTTTTTGCATATGTATTCTGTTCACAACTGAAATTAGTGTATAATGAGTTAAACTATTTTGGCTCTTTCTTCTGATCTTCGAAGATTGGGGATTAATGTTTAGGGTTTAATTATCCACTTTAAAATCTGGAAAGCCACATTATGATTTAATGATCCATTGCGAATCGAATTTAAGATTCATTTCATCACTACATATTTTATATAATTTAAAAAATTACAATAATTACTTTCCTTCACAGTTCTTTTCTTGATAAAGAAGATTTTTTCGATTATAATGTTAACCATTCAATACATAATGTGTATATGACCAGCACCTTGATGATCCTTAGAGGCCTATTGATAAATTTAACAATTATCGTTGTAGAAATGAATACTAAAATTATGTAAGGTTAATAATTAAATACTTTAATGCATTTTGATAAAGAAATGGTAATAAATCAATTAAAAATATGTACGGATTGAAAAATTAGGGTTTATTTTATTATTAAGTGCATTATGCAGTGATTAAATTATTATATCAGCTGCAAATCTGCATGCCTAACATATGGATATCACGTCTTCCTTCGAGAACTAGGTGTCCATTTTCAAGTCCCGGTTCGGACATAGTTGTTCTTCTATATATTATCTGTGAAGTGTATGGATGTGCCTCCTTGTAAAAAGGAGTCGTGCAAGCATATTTGATACGTATGTAGCTAAGTCGTACTATTGATCCTAGTTGACGCTACTTCAAAACTAGAGGCGCTCCTTTTGGCTTAAAACTCACTGATGCCTCGATGAAGCTTGTTCATGGCAAGAGTAGCTAATAACAATAACATATCTGCATTCAAAATATCGAATTTATAGACCCATTTAGGTATTAAAAACCCTATAATTATATTTTTATTAAAATTGTTCGGATTAATTAGTTATTAATTTAACTATCATAGTATTTAAAACTTTTAAGATCGATTAATCAAAAATTCATGGGATTACAAGAATTAAAATTACACACCATTTTGACTAATAAAATTAAATTAAACAAGTTTCATGTCAGAATACATACGTAGAATATTAGGTAATAAAAAAGTTTTTCGATTGCAATTAAAAAATATTTTTTAAAATTGTTTAATTCAAATATTTTTGTCATATCTTTATAAATAGGAATAAATGTAATATTTTTCACTCTTAAGAATGTTTACTTAATTTTGATGATAATTAGGAAAGAGGATTCAATATATTATGCTCATTTAATAATCTTAATTTTAAGGCTTATTGAATTTATATTTAGAACGGTTTCTTCATTAAGATGAAAATTCAAATATAAAGTGTTTGAAAAAAATTATATGAAGTAAAATATAGTCTATACTTTCAAAAACCAATGAAGAACAATAGATTAGATTAAGATAAAACCTTTTCTAGATATTTTAACTTTATTTACATTTGTTTTCTTTATATATTTCTTTTCTATAGAGAAAAATGACAAGATTTCATTGTTTTAGTCAAATATTTCTTTGGAATAATAGACTACATGAAATAAGGTTATATAAGATGTGATGTTTCAAGATTAGACATCTCATTTTCAAGCTTCATACCCTTGAATAAAAACATACTAGTTAACAACTTATAAACATACGAGTTCATAAATTATTTATCAGAAACTATTAACTACTCTACAATAAAAACCTTAGAAACCAATAATTATGTATCAACAAGTTTTTTCTTCTCCTTCTAAAGCAGAAAATTGCAGCTAAACCTTATTATCATCTTGATCTAAAACAGGAACACAATCCATGCCTCTAACCGTTATACCTTTACTTTCTGCTCTTATACTCCTCTTTCTAAGCGTCCATAAACTCTTGACAAAGAGTTGCCAAAATACCCTCTCCTCTAACAAAAGATACGAAGCAACAAGAAGAAACCAAATAAAAAGAAAAGCATAAAATAAAAAAAAAGGAAACGCCATCCTCACTTTCTTGACCACTGGTGTACGCGAGAAGTGGCCCCTTGGTGCGCCAGGAAGCACTCATGGTTGCGGCCCTAAAGGGCCTTAGAGCATGGGCCCCCGCAAAAAAGGAAACGGTCTATCCGAGGAAAAGCAAAACGAATGGAGACTGACTATACAAAGGGGGACAATTGAAAGAAGTCCGGGACTCAATTGGAAACGCTATCGAGAAGTGAAGGAAAATTAAAGAAGTGTGCTCCAGTAATCCTATTTTCTCCTTTACCAACTCGTGGAGGTGGACAAAAAAAAAATTGCGATTTCTTCAGGGAAGCATTTCCACAGAGAATGAGGAGGATATTCGTAGAATCGTAATTAATACTTCTCTTTATTCCAGTTTCTGGTTCTTTTCATCCGGACATTCATGAATAAACGTTTTCTTCCAATTGATTAGAGTGCTATAATAGAACGCAGCTAATTCCAAACTAAAGGAACCGCAATAGAAATTATATTTATCCAGAGATTTGCAATAGAGGAGAACTGAGCATAGAATTGACATAATAAATATAATAAATGAGAATAATGAGCTAAATAAATATAATAAATCAATAATAAATATTATGAAAAAATAAATAATAAAACGTTTAAATAAAGGAATGATAAAAAGAATAAATAAATAAATAAGAAAAATAAGTTTAAAAATGATAAATAAATGATAAGAAAATTAACTTTAAACGATAAGCAAATGATAAAAAATGATTAAAATGATAAGAAATTAGTAAAAATGATAAGTAAATGATAAGAAAAAAAGTAAAAACGATAAGTAAATGATAAGAAAAATAAAAAACGATCAATAAATGATAAGGAAAATAAGTAGAACGATAAATAAATGATAAGAAAACAAGTAAAAATAATAAATAAATGATAAGAAAAATAAATAATAAATGACAAGAAAATAAGTAAAAATGATAAATAAATAATAAAATAAGTAAAAATGATAAATAAAAGATAAGAAATATGTAAAATGATAAATAAATGATAAGCAAATAGGTAATATGATAAATAAATGATAAGAAAATAAATTAAAATGATAAATAAGTGATAAGGAAATAAATAAAAGTGATAAATAAATGATAAAAATAATAAATAAATAAATAATAAAAATAATAAAAATAATAAATAAATAAATAATAAAAATAATAAATAAATAAATAATAAAAATAATAATTACAAAAAGAATAAAAAGAATAAATTAAAAGGATCGAAAAATAAATATAATTTTTGAGTTGCACAGAAATAAATATTTTCTTAATATGTATAGTTTTAATGGATATAGCATAGTTCACAGAAAACTATAAAATTTTAATACTATAAAATTTTAATGAGTGAAACTGTTTTAAACATAACTAAAATCGCTAAAATTTTCAAAATGATATTTTCTGTTAATAATCAAGCGAATAAAACAATAAATGCTGAAGTTAAATAATAAAAAAAATTTAATATTCAATATCAAACATTATTACACGAATTTGAATTTTAAAAAATCTAACTTGTTATTGTTAAATTTAAAATGTTTTTACATATTGAAATTTCTCAAATTATTAAAAATATTTTTTAATAATAAAAATCTACAGAAATAATTATAAATTGCCCAATTATTTTCTTTTAGTTTTGAATTCACAGACAAATTTCTCTCATGGGCAATAATTTATTGTTTTGCTATTCAAAAATTTATGAAATTAGAGAAAAATGTCTGAAAAATGATACAAAAAGTAATGTAATTATTGATAAAAGTCAGATAAGATACCTTCCTCGCTATTGAAAGTATTTTAGCATGAAGAGGATTCTTTTTCTATCAAATTTTATTTAAATGTATCGGATTTCTTTTACGAAAAAAATTTCTCTAAACATCTAAGTGTAATTCATTTAGTTTTATTACATTTATTACAAGCATGTAAATTATCGAATTTAGACTATTATATGATGAAAATGACAAGAAATTTGTAGAAATACAAAAAATAAATTAAAATTTATTTCATTTCATCCTCTGATTCTTTTTTATC
This sequence comes from Argiope argentata, assembly GCA_026289955.1. Lineage (NCBI taxonomy): Eukaryota > Metazoa > Arthropoda > Arachnida > Araneae > Araneidae > Argiope > Argiope argentata. The sequence continues at coordinate 1,080,391 of JAOUZG010030082.1, forward strand.
AATTTTTTTAATTATACATTTTATTTTTACTGAATCAGATAACATAATGAAGAATTTTCTGTCTAATAAATTAATAAATTTAAAATATAAACATCAATTATTGATGCTGTTTATTACAATATTCTTAAAGCTAAACATTTTATAATATTTAGAAAATGAGCAATATGATTTTTTTAATTATTTTTAATTATTTCTCTAATTAATTAGGTCTAAATATTTCTACCTTATTATTTTATTCTTGAATAAACAACTGAGATTTAGGTAAAATTATTTAGAACTTTCTGGAAAATTAAAAATTCTATTCCTTCTATTTCTGAAACTAGTTCTGTTTGGGATTTTGGAAATAGAAATTTCCCTCAGTTTGGTTAAGAAAAAAAGATATTGTTTTGGGAGTGTTGTCGTAAGAAATGTTAATTAAAATTAGAATTTTTATTTATTCTCAGAAAATAGTCTTAATTAGGCATTGAATAAAATTGTGAATTAAAGTGATTTTTTTTACTTTAAAAGATACCGATGTTCATGATTCTTTCAATTGACATCCATGTAACTAAAATAATTTCTGCATTTTTTTGTTTAAAAAATTTAGTTTTATTTAATTTGAAGAATATTTACCTGATTAACTATTCGAGAACTCTTCATTCTTTTAAAAAATCATTTAAAATATATTAAAGTTTAAGTAATTAAATCTTAATAAATATTCTTCCTTTTTACTATATTTGCAAAGGAGTTTTCGAAATACATTGTCATAAAATGAATTCAACATAAAATTAAAATTCAAAATATCCGTTTCATTTTTAAAATGACACCGATTCCCCTCTTGGGAATTTTTTCATTATTTTGAAATAATTTTAAAATATTTTTAACAATTTATAAATGTTTATTATTGTAATAAAAAATCAATCTTCAGTATTTTCTATAGTAAATATAAATAAGAAGTATTCAATTATTAATAAAGCAATCATGAAATCATTTGATTTGTTTAAAGTATAAAACCAGTAATCGCTGATTAAATTCTCATTTTATTACAATGAGATGTTACTTATAATTTAAGTCAGGTTCAGTCTCATTAAAAAGATTTTATAATATGGTCAATTATGAATTTCATGAATTAGTTTTTTCTCTTGAGCTCAAAGTCATTATTTTTTAAGAGATGATAATATAAGTCCTTACGTTTGCGAGTCATCCTGTTTTTATGTTTCTAAAACAACTTACTGTTATAAATAGTAAACTTGTATTTGGATTTGGCACAAAACATTATAGGTGGCTACACTATAGATGTTAAATATGAATATTAAATCTTATCTATCTAGCTCTCTTCATTTTGTAATTGTCATGTTAACTTATACTCGGACATCCGAGAGTACAAACTTCATCACTACAGATTTTACTCAAACTTTTTAAAACCTTATGTCTATTTTCAACCATCTAGTTCATATCGTCTGTGAGTTATTTTTGTGAGTTTGTGAGTTATCACAGGCAAATGTGAAATGACCGAAAATGTGTTTTTTTCTAATTGAGGAAGTTTTTAGTTTAGTTTAGTTATATTAACATCGTTGTAAATAAACACTAGGGGTATTTTCAGATGAACCACGTATTTTTGAACAGCAGCCAGATGACGAGGGGGACACCTAAGCAGCTGGCAACTCCCTTCCTCACACCATATCAGCAGGTTCTAATTACGTTTAAAACTTAGATGAGATTTACAGGTTCAAAATCTTTTATTAGAATATTTTTACAATTTCTATACTTACTATATGCTACGTATTCGAGAAAAATTAAAAATATATCGGTAAGAAAATAAATAATATATCATTTTGAAAACATAAGGGGAATTTAACATCTAAATTAAAACAAAGGTGCTTTAAAGGATAATAATTTATGTTTATGTAAATAATTGAAGATAGGTAGCATTAATTGGCAAAAATTATTTTTAACAACTAGCAATTTGAGAGAAAAATAAAAAGCAGTGATATTTTAGCTAAAGAATATGTAGCAAAGGAAACTGCTATCTAGAGTCAAAAAAGAAAAGAAAATTTCTCAAAATCCTAAGAGAGATCTATCCAGCAAGAGTGTATTCCCTCACTCGCTATCTCTCCCTCTTCCAATCCGGAAATTAAACTTTCCAATGGTCTGTATCAAATGAGGTATGAAATGGCGTTGCAAAACTTTACGAGCCAGACGCAGTTTAATTAACATTTCACCTGTTTAATTTCTGTTTTAAATTGTGCAGATTGAACTATCAAGACATAAAATCTGATTATACGTTGTCAGTCCAATTTTAAAATTAATATTGCAATAAAATTATTAAATAAAAAAAGAGATTAGCTCGTGATAACAATATTAAAAAATAAAATAATTTGAATATGCGAAATATGGAAGCGATGTTCCACAAAGACAATATTTAATGTTTTGGCATGCTATAATTTTTTTATCGCTAGGATCTGTATTGAAAATTTTAAACACTAAACTTTTTAAAACTCTTTTCTCCTAAAATATTTATAGCATATAATTACTTTTATTAGAAATGAGTTCATTCAGTACAAAAATTTTAATAAAAATAGAATTCAATTTCTTTATTTTAATATTAAGATATAAAATAAGAAGCACTATAATTAATAAAAAATATTTAGGTAATTTAATATAAAATTTAATTAGTCTTTAATCTGATTAATAAAAAATTCAGAAAGTAAGTTTACTTGTAGGCCATTGTGAATTCTGTGACCAGTTTGTGAATTCTTTGAACGATTTGTGAATTCTATGAGCAGTTGGGTAATTCTGTGAACAGTTTGTGAACTCTATGAACAGTTTGTGAATTCTGTGGCAGTTTTTTTTATTAATATAAGAAAAGGATTGGATACTCCTTGTATATTTTATTAATTATTGATAAAATTTTCTGTCTTTTTATCCTTTTAAAATATTATATTTCAAATTCCTTAATATCGACATCATGTGCATTGATTGTATTCTTTTAGTAGCTATCATATCATTAAAAAAAATTAAGTTTAAGAATTCTATGAACAGTTTGGTAATTCTATGAACAATTTGTGAATTCTATGAACAGTTTGTGAATTCTGTGATCAGTTTATGAATTCTATGATCAGTTTAGGAATTCTATGAACAGTTTGTGAACTCTATGAACAGTTTGTGAATTCTATGAACAGTTTGTGAATTCTGTGACAGTATTTCTTCTATTAATATAAGAAAAGGATTGGATACTCCTTGTCGATTTTACTAATTATTGATCAAATGTTCTTTCTTTTTGTCCTCTTAAAATATTATATTTCAAATTCCTTAATATTGTACATCACGTGCATTGATTGTATTCTTTTAGTAGCTATCATATTATTTAAAAAAATTAAATATTTAACTATTGCAGAGAATTAGAGAGAACAATGCAATTAAGAAATAATATAATTCTAAGATTTCATCCGTTTTTATGATGCTGGACTTATATTTATAACACAGATAAATACCAGATTTAATAATTTATTTTTCTGTTCTATTCACAAATGATCATATTTTTAATAAAATGAGTTTTTCTGTAATGTTTTCAAAAACGTTTCATATAATATTTCTTATACAGTATTGTTCATCAAAAAGTTTATATCATAAATATTTTTAATTCAGATAGGTCATTAGTAAAATATATAAACTTTATATAATAAAAAAATTAAAAGAGGAATATAATTTTGAAATGAACAATTTTCACAATATTTATTTTATTTTATATTTAGATATAAACTAGAATGCACTAATTCAAGAAAAAAACAATCTTATTCACGAACGTATATTTATGTGATAGCAAATAAAATATATCTAAATGATGATTCTTCCCTCGCCAGAAAATATTTCAATATTTGATCAATACACCATCGTTCATATTATGAACCCATAAAAGATCTGAATGAAGTCATTTTCTCTCCTGTGATCGAAGCAGCGTACTTCCCGATTTGTTTTCATTCATGTCGATGGCAGAGGAAACTGGTGCCTGGGATGAAAAGATGAGGCATCTGAAGAAAAATGAGGAGGAATCGCCAAAGAGAAAAAGAGAGAAATAAACGCCAGAAAAGTTGACAGAAATAAAGGGAGAATGACTCCTTGATGTCGGAATAAAAGGCATGTTGCTCAAGAATGCATTCTTTGAACTTTCGTGCTACTTCAAGATGGGTTTCTAATAATTTTGTATTTTAAAATAGAAAAACTCATAACAGAATTACTTTATACACTCCATAAAATATCTCGTGATTGATTATAGTACTTTAAGTTTAGGCCTTACAAGGGTATTAGAGATAGCATGTCATATTTCAGAAAAAATTTCATCGTTTTGGTATGGTGTAAGTGATGTCATGCTAATTAATGCACATTGGATGACAAAAATTTGGCAATGAAAAAAATGTCTAAGCAATTCTAAAACGGAGCTGAAGAGTTTAGTGTCATTACTTTTAAGTTTAGACATTACTAGGATATTAGAAAGAGCTAGCCATATTTCATAAAAAATGTCTCCGTTTCGATTAGGTTTAAGTGTTGCCATGATAATTAATGCACATTGGGTGAAACAATTTGGCAATGAAAAAAAATGTCTCAAAGCTTCTAAAACTGTGCTGAAGAGTTTAGAGCCTATACTTTTAAGTTTAGGCCTTACTTGGATATTAGAGATAGCTTGTTATATTTCATAAAAAAGTTTGTCGTTTCGGTATAGTGTAACTGATAGCATGTTAAAAAATGCACATTGAATGACAGTAATTTGGCAATGAAAAAAATGTCTCAAAATTTATAAAATGGTGCTGAAGATGTTAGTGGCAGTGCTTTTAACTTTCGACATTTGTAGGATGTTAGAGAGATCTTGCCATATTTCATAAAAAATTTCGTCGTTTCAGCATTGTGTAAGTGATATCATGCTTATTAATGCACATTGGAGGACAGCAATGAAAAAAATGTCTAAAAAATTGTAAAACAGTGCTGAATAGTTTAGTGTCATTACTTTTAAGTTTAGACATCACTAGAATATTAGAGAGAGCTTGCCATATTTCATTAAAAATTTCGTCGTTTCGGTATGATGTAAGTGATGACATGCTTATTAATGCACATTGGATGACAGCAACTTGACAATGAAAAAAAAATTCTCAAAAATTATAAAACAGTGCTGAAGAGTTTAGTGCCATTACCTTTAAATTTAGACATTTCTAGGATATTAGAGAGAGCTAAACATATTTTATAAAAAAATTTCGCCTTTTCGGTATGGTGTAAGTGACGCAATGCTAAATAATTCACATTGGATGACAGCAGTTTGACAATGAAAAAATAATTGTCTCAAAAATTATAAAAAAAGTGCTGAAGAGTTTATAAGGCAGTGCTTTTAAGTTTGGACATTTTTAGGATATTAGAGAGATCTTGCCAAATTTCATAAAAATTTCGTCGTTTCAGTATGCCCTGATAATTAATGCACATTGGATGACAGCAATTTCACAATGAAAAAAATATCTCAAAAATTATAAAACAGCGCTGAAAAAGTTTAAAGCTAGTACTTTTTTAGTTTTGATATTATTTGGATATTTGGAAAAAATTTCGTCATTTCGGTATGGTATAAGGAATATCAAAATTAAGGATAGTAAAATTTGAGTTAAAAACTCAATTTGTCAAAATGTATAATTTTTTTACACTATTTTATACATAAATGAGATATTACTATTTCAAAAAAATAGTCGTAATAAGCATGTTTCACAATAAATAAGAAGTCTAAAATGTACCTTTAGATAAAACTGATCGAACTAATCGATTCTTAAATACACCTCCATGTCCAGTCTATCCTTTTACTTTCATGAGGATATATGAAACTTGGGATTATTTTTAGAGTTCTGGTGTTAAATCCAAAAAAACCTTCATCTCTTTCGCACTTTATCATCAATAAAAATTAAAGCTTTTTGGATAGATATTACTTCAAAGCAAGATAAAAACTTCATATTAATATAATCAATCATCCCGCTCATCCATCTTAGCCAAAAGATATTTTCACACAGTAATTTAGAAAAAAAATGAATAACTCGTTTTAGATTGTTATCTTTAGGATATTAAAATGAATAATGACCTTGTTTTCATACTGAAAGTAAAGTGTTATGTATTAACAATGAGTACTATTCTGAACTATTTTATAATAACACTTGGAAAACTATATTGTAGTGTTCTTTGAAATAACTTGTTTATAAAATGACCTAGTGTTTTAATCTTTACAGATCTTATAATTTGTTAAAAAATTATATTTGTATGGAATATTAAAAAAATATTTTCATTACTTTTCAATTCATAAATATTTTATTAGCTCTAAAAATATAGCTTAATTTTTTTATTCAATCAAGAATTGTATCTCAATGCAGAATAGAAATATAAAATATGCTGTATTTTTGTCATTAAAGTATATTTCCTTTCTCATAAAACTTTAATTTAAATGAAATTCGTTTCTCAAATTTCTCTAAACTACCGTATATGATTTCTTAAATTCAAACCTTTGTTATATCGCTCTTAATATAGTTTTGCATTTCTTTTTTTTTTTCTTTTTTTTTCAAGACAAGATTGGAATGTTCATGTATTCTTTATAAATATTAAAAGGGTAATTCCGCAAATTACACTGAGGAAAATATGATAACTGATGCATTCCAAATAGTGAAAAAAAACACCTAAAATAATTTTTAAAAAAATGGAATAGAAAGAAAAAGGCCTTTAAATATTATAAAAAATATAAAATATTTGTCCTGAAAAATGGCGATTTGTTTCAAAATGTCTTCTATCAAATAAAGACTGGCAATTAGAGTTTTACCGAATAATTTATACTTACGTATTATACCGTCTTCGCCAACGATCACCAACGGTTTAAATTCTCATTGGTGACGGATTTAAAGTTGGCGAAAAAGATCAACAGATTACACCATTACCGGATTGCCACAATTGGCGGTTTAGCAACTCATTGGCGACGATTTAAAATTTGGTGATGCAGTTGGACGGTATAATAAATAAAGTACACAAGAAATAGTCACTCGGGAAAAAGAATGTGAGATTACTAATTTTAGTGAAATAGAACCAATATTTATAAGAACCTGTTTTAAAAGATGTGATTAATTCAGATACAGAATGACTGATGTAATATATTTAAACTTGGAAGCTTTATTTATTTAATTCACAGAATGAATTCTTTTATTATCCTAGCAATGCTAAAGATTAACCCCTTGAAAGACAATTTATTTCAGTCAGCACTGCTCTGGCAGGCGATTTAATTTTCTTAATTTTAAGAGGAGGCATTGATATAGATACTTACGGTTTTG